>CAEFZP010002201.1:0-102728 GCA_903064625.1 Mallotus villosus
ATAGCAAACATAGGCCTACGTCTTGCCGACGTCGGCCCGACATTTAGGCTCCAACATACATCGGGCCGACGTCGTATGGGCATCGTTTGTACATTGGCAAGACGTCGCCGAGACGTCGGCATTTGATCGAAACTGACCTCCAGACGATGTCTGGACCATGAATTAAATCTGCACCAACCGGCCGTTTTACAGATATTTCCTCTTAACTACTATACGCCACTCGTTCTCCGGCCTCGTGGCTACGGCCGAACACCACCTGTGGGAATGTCCCTTACTAACCCCACTCGCACTATATAGCTTAAATATATATAGGCTACTCAATCTGACGTGTTAAAATGAATCGGACAATATGCCATGTAGCTACGGAGCATGTGAGTGAGAATGATATGGACATATTAATTTCGACACCAGTGGCTCGAAGAATACCAGTGGCCATAGGTGCCATATGCTAGGTGCCATATGCAAGCATAGCAAAAGGTACAGTCTTCACTTCTGGAGTATTGTAACCAGGGGTGGACTGCATACCACTCACCCTTGAAGCTCGTTTTTCGGTCTCCCTGGAGTGTCTTGGGGAAATTTTGTTGAAATTTAGTTGACGTTGCGCTGGAGCTTCACCCCTGGAAATGTCTCTAAAACACCAAAGAGTCCCATTAGTATCAGCTTTTAACATAAGTGCTATCCACTTCCAATTACATGTTACTAAACATGCTATCATTAACATTTTACAGATTTATTATAGAGGGCAGAAAGTATCTTGTGCTTTCTCGTGCGCAGCAGATTTTTTTTCTTTTTCATGTCCCTTTAGGGGCTCCGTACTCTTATGATTCTTGCCTTTGGCACTTAATTTTGTTTTTTTCACAATGTATGCTTCATGTTTGACTACCTGCAATGTTTGGGGATCTCGTTGCTATGATCAGTGACCTATGCACTTTTGTAAAGCTCTCTCTATGGGTGTATGTGAAGCCCTCTGTGACATGCTTGCGTGTAAAAAGGGCTATACAAATACATTTTGATTTGATGTCGCTTTGGATAAAAGCGTCTGCTAAATGAAAAAATGTAAAATGTAAAAGTAAGTTGTCAATGACGATTGTGAGTCTCGAGGACTTGACGTCACTTGATTCCTTCAATCGCTTGATACAGTCGCAATACCATAAACTGACCAGCAGATGTCCCTATGGAGAAGATGTATCGAACGCTTCGAAAAGCTTTGTTTCCCCCATCACTACTAGTGATGGTCCGCTCGGTACTACGGTGTCGATACTGTCCCGACACATTCAACACTCACTGCATCGGAACAACGTTTTGAGACGGGTTTTAAAAACACTTCCAGTCACGTGTCAAAGTGTTTCAAAACTTTTGTGACGTGATCTTGAACGAAACCTGTCTCGTAGGCTACTTGCCAAAACTTTTCAGCTTATTTCTTGTTCGTGTTCTTTAAATAACCATGTCCTTATCTATTGTTTCCCTTAATGCCAGGGGTTTAAGACAGAGTTGTAGGAGGAAAGCTTTATTTTTGTTTGCCAAACAACTTAAGACAGACTTCTTTTTTTTCAAGAGTCACTCCACATCTGCTGATGTTAGTTTGTGGAGTGGAAATCGCAATGGGGTAATGATGTGGTTTGCTCAGGGCTCTGAACGATCTGCTGGAGTAACTACACTTAAGAATACTTTCAGTGGAGATGTCCTACACTCAGAATGTGACTCTTTAGGTCATTACATCTGCCATGTAATCAGAGTTAATGATATTTCAATCATTACTCACTGCGGTTACATGCATTCGAATTACTGGCTTAATCGGATAGAAATAGAATTATCCGTTTCTTGTAAACACCTTAATTCGAATCATTGCGATCCAATCCGATCCGATCGACACCCCGGGATAACTCTGTCCGATTCGATTGATAATTCGAATAACGCATGCATGTAAACGCTTAATCGGACTATGAACTGGATTCAGCGTCTTTGCGCATGCTTGAGCCACCCTCCCAGGTCGTGACACGGAAGTCGAAAAAGGTTGTCGCTGCCAGGAGCTGGCCCAGTAGAAACAAACAAACAACGCGATGTACAACCCAGAAGACTTTGTGTCTGCTCTTCATCAAGACTGTTCGTCGAGACCTTTGCGGTACTGTGGCAAAGTGCAACCACATATTGGTGGTCTGAATTAAATTATCCATGTTCCTTCGGCGGCGTCTTCTCTCCTTTATCAATCTAGCCAATATCGCCGTTTGCATTCGCAGTAGGCTAGCTACTCCTATTGTCATCATGCACGAAATGTAGCTAGGGGACGTAGCTAGCGTCACCTTGCCATCTTTCTCGAAATGTTGATGTTGTCATAAATATATGTAAAGGCCTTTATATATATATATATATGGTTGTTGTTGTTGGTAGTGGTGAAGAGGTCAAGCGGAAATGGCGGTATCACCACTAGTTGTAATGAAAACAGCGCCACGTATCGGACTGGGATATGACATGCTTTCGGCCAATAATTGGGTGTGCCACGTCATCGACGTGGCCATCCTTTGTAATCTCACATATATATTATTATTATTATTTTTGCCCCCCTACTCCTCGGTCAATATTTGGACTACATAGAAAACGTCGACGTCCAAAGTTTCGTCTTGGTCCCGATTGAGTTGCTATTACTTTTATGTACGTTCCGTTGCACAGTTTAGGACCATACAACGTTTTTGTGGCATAAAGTTGATTTTGTCGGCAAAGGGTAGACTACTCAGTTATAATAGCCTACGTCACAGCGTCGGCACATGTTAGCAACGACGCATTAGATACGACGTGCATAGAAGACTGTTGCACAGCAGCAAGGATCGTATCGTGCCCCCCCCTAGCATCCGTCAATATTTTGATTACTTAGAAAACGTCATGTCAAAAGTTGGTAGCCATTGAGTTGCTTGTCTTTTTATTTACCTGGCTAACTTGCTAGCCACAGTCACTGGCGCTACTAACGTCACGAAACACGCGTGACTACCTCTAGCCTAACATTAGTTTAGCAGCTTGTTAACTTCTGGGAGATAGCTATAGGCTAACTATAGCTTTAACGATACTGCAAGGCAGCTGCAGAAACGCCACAAGCAAAGAGGCCAGGGTGATAACTATTTACTAATGTTACTTTCTGATATGAAACACAATTGTTAAGTGTAATGTACAATATAAGCTAATATTATTGAGGAACTACATCGACTTTCGGAAACGGTAGTCTACTATTTCACTGAAGCATTAGCATCATGACATTAGCCTATGTTGCCCGGGCAACACATACTACAGCGGTCTAGGCTGCATCTGTTTTCAATCGTTAAAATAAACATTACTCACAAATACATTTTCACTGTACGATTTATTATGACATTAGATTACAAGTAAACGATTTGTTGGTGAAATAATCATTACCTGTGATTTCAAACCAGTACTGCAACGCTGTAGCCTACGCGAGACACTGTGTAGCTAACAAAAACATCCACAGCTGTTTACAGTAGGAAGTCAAACGGCGACAGAACATGTTCGGCACTCCCTTAAATTAAAAGTATTTCAATAGGTGAAACTGTCTGACTACTAACCCGAACTTCATTGACACAGCCTAAACTTGTCAATCTGTTCATGAAAGCAATATTTAATTTCAGCCTAAACCGTACAACGGAAAGTTCAACCAACGATCGCCACCAAGACGAACACTGTAGTATACAATTTACCGGGGCAGCTTCTCCACAGAGGGCTATATCGCATTTTGCGTTGTTACTGACAATAATCGCTATTGAGCTTTTTATGCATGAGCGATTTTCCACTAAATAAATGTCAAGTTTATGTACGTTTTTGGGGGCACGTCATAAGTTAGCAGATATAGAGCTACTGTTTGAATCGCCATTCCATTAGAAATATTTCCAGTGATAACGTTGTTACAGTAGCTTCTTTCCAAGGGTGTTCTTAATGAATTATTATGCAATAGACTATGAGTAGGCTAAATGCTTGAAAATATGCAGGCACACCCTCACAATTTCCCCAGAAATTGTATGCTCTCTAGTTCGGTTTATTCTCTGTCATGTACATTCGGATAATCCTGTTCCGCCAGAGAGTAGCATTATTCGAATTAAACAAGATTCGAATTACTACCATCATGTAAACGCACTGACTGTAAACCTTTATGGCTATAATACTGTAACGAGCTGAGTTATTGTGTTCCTGTTATTGTTATGCATGTTATCAGCAAATTGATGTGGTTCTGTGTTAAGACCTATTGGGGGGGGGGATTGTCTCGCGAGAGACAACCGAGACAACCGGAAAGTTTTGGAGAGTTTTGGGAGCGGGGTTCTGTTGGTGGCTGGTGAGCGAACTAGCAAGAAGCACGGCGTGGTCTGGAGCAGGCTAGCTGCAAAGAATAAATCTCCATGGTTACTTGGCTGGGTTTAATTCAACCTGCTTTCGTGCAACCAAGTCAAAGCTAAAGTCATCCAGGATAACTTGAATATCCCGGCTTAATCCCTTATCCTGGTTTCGTGCAATAGCCCTCTGGTCAGCCCACCGCCTTCAGCACAAGCCTGAAAACATTTATGTGTACATTTAATATTGTGGATATATGGAGAAATTCCCTGATGAGAAATCCTTTACTTGGAGCAATAAGACAGGATCCAGACAATCTCGCATAGATTTTTGGCTACTATCAAGTGACCTTGACAAAGAAAGAGTTACAGTTAATATCCTTACCACCCCCCTCACTGACCATAGAGCAATTCGGATACATATCCAGTTATGTTTATCTGATACTACTCATAGATCCTGCAACTGGAAACTAAACAATTCCTTGTTAGAGCATGACAGCGTAAAGGTTGAAATCAACAAATGTATTACTTATTTTTGCAACAAGGGTCAGAGGGAAAAATTACTTTTATTAGAACTCCAAGGCAGACTGGACCAGCTGTATTGACAGAAAGCAGAAGGAGTGCTTGTGAGATCTAGAAAGAGATGGCAAGAGGAGGGAGAGCAAAACTCTGCCTATTTTTCCCGGCTCAAAAAATACAGTTCTAAAATTATTTCTATCCATCGTCTAAATGTTGATGGTATCATTACTGATAATTTCAGATTTTTGCTCAAAATGTTATAGCAATTTGTACAGCTCTAATTATAATGACGATACTGCCACTTGTTTCTCAAATTCAGTACGGAACGTTAGAACTGTTAGTATGGCTGACAAATATTACTGCGACTCCCCTCTCTTTCTGGTGGAGGTTGCTGAATCCATTGCTCTACTTAAAAATAATAAATCTCCCAGCACTGATGGTTTAACTGCTGAATTTTATAAAGCATTTTCAATTTAATTTGCCCCAAGTCTTTACAGAAAGTATAGACAATAATGTTCTTCCTCCCAGCCTTACTCAGGGTCTAATTACACTGATTCCCAAGCCTAATAAGGATGTGCTCTCAATAGACAACTGGACACCCATTAGTTTGCTAAATAATGACTATAAGATTATTGCCTTAATTCTTGCTAGAAGATTTAAAGAAGTTATTGACGAAGTCATAGATGAGACACAGTCAGGCTTTTTGAGGGGTAGGCACATCTCTAATAATGTTAGACTTGTGTTAGATGTCCTCTACTAATCAGATTTGATAGCTGATTTGATGACAGCCTTAGCCTCTTTCTAGATTTTTATAAGGCCTTTGATACGATTGAACACCAGTTCATGTTTCACTCACTAGGCAAATTTGTTTTTGGAGATTTTTTCCAAATTAGGTCCAAATTATGAAAATACTACTATGACGCTTTCTAGCATGGCTGCCGCCTAAGACTAGGCGGTCTCACGGGCGACCCGCACTCGCTCAAATGACAAAGACTTTCACAACCTAAATCAAAAATCCGAGATTTCAGTACCACTCGAAATGGCTTTCTCAACAAAGCCAAATGGTTGGGATTTTTTGAGGGTGGTATTTTACACTCATAATCCAAACTCCAATTTGCGTGCTAGAACGTCCCTATCACGTTGTATCCATGTGTCGTTGCTAATGTGTTTAGATGTAGTGACGTAGGCTAGAACTAAGTACCCTTCGGCGACAAAATACACTTTTTGCCACGAAAACGTTGTATGATCCTAAACTGTGCAACGGAACGTAAATTCCCATACAACCAACTCAATCGCTACCAAGACGAAACTTTCGACACCTACGTTGTCTATGTAGTCCAAATATTGACCGAGCCTTAGGGGCGCAAAAATAATAATAATAATTATATGTGAGATAACAAAGGTTGTGCTTGCCAAAGGCGTGAGCACACCCATTAAAAAATAAAATTAGCGAAATCCTGTTTGTTCATTTGTCTGTTTGTGTGCATAAAAAAAAATATATATATATATATATATATGAATATGTACCAAATTTACACTGAGTTTACCGCCTCAAACAGTTAGAAAATCATATTTTGGCTCAATTGTACGGTAAAATGAATGCCATCGCTACCGTTTTCGACATCAATGTACTTTATTTATATAGCACATTTAAAAAACCACAGGGGAAGCCAAAGTGATCTACATTGAGACATAAAATAGGTTTAATATTGAGATAAAAGGCATAAAGACACAAACACAAAATCACTACAAAAAACAGACCAACCAGAAAAAAATTAAATGAATGGAATGACGGACAAATTAAGGTATGTTAAAAGCAAGGGAGTAAAAGTGCGTTGTTAGAAAATATTTAAGAACAGGAAGCCTGTCTGACATTTAAAGGCAGCTTATTCCAGAGCTTGGGTGCAGCAGCGGCAAATGCTCTGTCACCTCTGAGCTTCAGCCTTGTTTTAGGGACTGTCAGCAACAGCTGGTCAGCTGATCTTAGGGATCGAGATGGGCAGTAAGGCTGAAGCAGATCAGATAAATATGGTGGAGCAAGGTTGTTCAGGCATTTAAAAACAAATAACAAAAGTTTAAAATGTATTCTATGGTACACAGGGAGCCAGTGTAGGGACGCCAGGATAGGAGTGATGTGCTCACGGGTCTGGGTTAGCAGGCGTGCAGCAGAGTATTGCACAAGCTGCAGACGGGCAAGGGAAGTCTGACTGATCCTGTCCAGTCCTTCTGACTGAAGGAGTTACAATAATCAAGACGAGTTGTAATAAAAGCATGGATTAATTTCGCCAAGTCAGGTCTTGATAAAATAGGTTTCACTTTGGCTATTTGACGTACTTGATAAAAGCTTTTTTTGTACTACACCACTGATTGATTTCTCAAATTTCAAATCAGTATCAAACTTGACCCCCAGGTTAGTGACACAGTCCTTAAGATATAGTGACAGAGAGCCAAGGTCAACGTCAGGAGTAGAGTGACAACTTGGTCCGAACATTATTACTTTTGTTTTGTTCTCATTAAGACTAAGAAAATTAAAGACAGTCTATGAGTGGTTGGACTGAGTGGGCATTTGGGTTTTGTGCCAATGGAAGGTAGATCTGGCAATCGTCGGCATAAAAATAAAATGAGATGCTGTGTTTCCTAAAAACAGAGCCGAGGGGGAGTAAATAAAGAGCAAATAAAAGAACCATAATCGATAATAAACTTAACTGGAAGCCACAGATAAATAATATAAAATCTAAAATATCAAAAACCATTGCAATATTGTATAAAATTAAAAATATTTTAAATCAGAACTCACTATATATATTGTATTGCTCCCTCATTCTTCCTTACATCACTTACTGTGTTGAGGTATGGGGTAATGCATATAAAACAAACATCAACCAAAATTTTTTACTGCAAAAAAAAGCCATAAGAATTATAAATCATGCTAACTATTGTGCAACAACAAATCCTCTTTTCATTAAACTCCACGCATTGAAATTTGAAGATCTAGCTGTCCTCAGAACGGCAGTTGTAATGTACAAGGCACACCACAGAACACTTCCGCACTGCATCCAGGAGCTGTTTGGGGCTAGAGATGGTCACTACCAATTAAGAGGCGCACATATGTTTAGAAGTGCAGGGGCAAGAACGGACACTAAGAGCAGGTGCATTTCCGTTAAAGGTATCAACATTTGGAACAAATTGGACTGTGAACTAAAAACGTGCAACTCTATTAAAAAATTCAAAACGAATTTCAAAACCAAGGTCATAGAAAGATATAAAGCGTCATTTTGACTTTTTTCTTTTCTTTTTTCGAATATTATATTGTATTATGTGTTGTGTTATATTATGTTATCTTATGTTGTATTCATGGTATATTATGTTTATAGTATATTATATTCATAGTATTGCGTCATCTTATGTTACATTGTATTATGTTATATTGTATCTTATTATATTATATTCTGTTACGTTATGTTATGCTATGTTTTGTATTTGTAGAAAATGATATATTTTGAGACGTTAAAGTATGAATATATATATTATATTTTTAGTGTATTATATTAATAGTATATTATCTTGTTATATTATATCTTGTTATATTATATTATGTATTTGTAGAGAGCTATATATTTGTAAACGTTAGAAAAAAAAATATATATATATATACAGTATATGTATTTTTCTTTTGTAAATAAATATAAATATATATAAATAAATATATAATTGATAATGGTAAATGAAGGTGTTAATAATGAAAAAATCCTATTATTGTAAAAAGGGTCGGCATAATAAGCCTCGGCTTCAGCCTAGACCTTTTCGGCCATTATTTTTATTTTTAATTTTTTTATTGACCGTATGTATGTGCTGTGCTTTGATGGACCGAAATAAATATATCTACTCTACTAAGAATGGTAACAAATGAAGCCTAGCGCAAGTTCAGTCAGGCAAGACCAATCCCTGCACTCGGGCATACTCGGTTATGTACTACTCTCTCCCCCCGCTAAGAACGCTCTACTGTTCCTATATCGGGCTGTCATCAGGGTTTAGTTCGATTAGCGCTATAGTCTATCAATTAACGCTGTCACATGATCCCGTGCCTTTAAATACGATTCTCTCCCTGTGTAGTTTGTCCATGCTATCAAGTGCGCGATTGTTGTGGTTATCGTGTTTGCTGTACCTTCCGTATTCATCGTTTCTGGGGATATGTTTGATTCCGAGTTGGATTTGCTTGATGAGGGTTTCCCGATTCCGGGTTTCGCCTCTTGGCTAGCTGCCCGTTGGGGCTCCGACAGGTCCGCGGTCGAGGTGGGGTTGCACGCTATGGGCGTCTTTCCTACTCCCGGGTTGGGGCTTTCCCAGCTCCACGCCCTGGCAGATGGGGCGGATTGTGTCTCACCTGGCCAGGTTCCGTCGCCCGGAGCTCCTGGACTCTGACGCGGGCGTATCTACCGGCCTGGCTGTCGCTCCGTTTGCTGTCCCCGTTTCCAGTCCTCAGGGGGAGGCCCTCTCCTCTACCCTTCTGGTCCTGGCGTCTTCCCTCCAATCGGTCGCTGGAGAACGCCGGGACTTCTACCTCCGCTGCCGTGGTGCCCTCTCCTGTGACTGCGCCGCCTCCCGCCCCGGTATCCTGCGTGGCTATTGATGTTCCGTTGCACACCCTGGCCTCCGTTACTTAAGCTTCCGTATATGTGTGGTGTATTTATCAGGACTACATTGAACAGAAGTTTAAGTTCGGCTTTGGAATCTAGCAAAGACAATAATACCCAGAATCACAACACACCAATAATTTCCTTTTGGGAATCAGTCCCTTTTATTACTTAGAAATGAAATACAAAGTACTAATATACTCCCTTTTGTCCAAGTATTGACTATCAATTTCTTATTAACTGTAGTTTTATGTATTAATTATTAAGCTATTTGTTATTATGTATTTAACTATTGATTATTATTATTTGTTACTATTTATTTATCTATTTTATTTGTCTATTAACTCAACTTATTTACTCAGTAGTATTACCTTTTTAAATGTTACCTTTTTTTAAATGTTACCCGGGTAACCCAAGAAAAATAAAACACATCAAATTAAATTATCTAACAACAATGTGGCTAACACACAGATCTTCTTGATCTTGAATACCTAGGACTGGTATATGCACACCCTACCACACCGCAGAGAGGTAGGGTAGTGGTTGTGTGTAGCAACAAAGTCTCAATCTTCAGCATGCAATTAGGTCTTCTCCGTTGGGTTGTAGCTCGCCATCGAATATCCAATCCAGGATCAACTCGAACTCTTCAAAAAAACCTGACCAATGCGTACTTCTAACAAAATCTCGACTGCTGAATCTCCACGATACTCGAAATCTTCATGTCGGTAGAAACCAACAATGTGAACTTATTATTTAACTGTTGTTTGAAGTTGTTTTTTCTAGTTGTATCAATCTGTTTGCCAGCGTGGCTGCTCTCATCCATGTCTCGGTATGAAAAGAAAGAACGAGCACACGCAAGTTTTAATAGGGACCTGTTTCTGATTGGTTGTTGAATTGGGGGTTTCTGATTAGTTCTACTAACTTATGTTAACCAATTGGAAAATAATATATAAAATACGTTTCTAATCATTTATATTTATTTTCTTTTAAAATCAAATCAAACCATCACTCCATTTTAGATTAACATGAAATACAAAGTGTGTAAAATAAATCCATGAATATTATTGTCACGACGTGAAGTGGGGTTGGACCCAAATGCAGGGGAGTACGCAGACATTGTCAAAAAAGGGGTTTAATGCTCGAAAAACAGGAAACAGACAGGGCAACACTCAGGGACGAAGGGTAATGCCAAGACAAAGACTAGACACAAAACAGGAACCTAAATACACAGAACCAAACAAGACACAGGTGGACACAATGAAACTAACGAGAACTCAACAAGACACAGGTGAAGACAATGAGACAGGGAAACACTAGGGCAGGGCAAAACCAAACACAGGGGGGCACGGCTGTGGCCGTGACAGTACCCCCCTCTCAAGGGACGTCACCTGACGTCCCACAAGGCCGAGCAGGGGGGTCGGAGCAGGTCCGGGGGTCGACCTGGAGGCAGGGCAGAGGGTCGGGGCAGGTCCGGGGGTCTACCTGGAGGCAGGGCAGAGGGTCGGGGAATGTCCGGGGGTCGACCTGGAGGCAGGGCAGAGGGTCGGGGCAGGTCCGGGGGTCGACCTGGAGGCAGGGCAGAGGGTCGGGGAATGTCCGGGGAACAGCCTGGGGCCCAGAGCAGGTCCAGGGAACCAACCGGGAGCGGCACAGTGGCGCCTGGGAGCGCAAACACGGTGGCGCATGGGAGCGCGAACACGGTGGCGCATGGGAGCGCGAACACGGTGGCGCATGGGAGCGCGGACGAGGTGGCGCCTGGGAGCGCGGACGAGGGGGCGCCTGGGAGCGCGGACGAGGGGGCGCCTGGGAGCGCGGACGAGGGGGCGCCTGGGAGCGCGGACGAGGTGGCGCCTGGGAGCGCGGACGAGGGGGCGCCTGGGAGCGCGGACGAGGTGGCGCCTGGGAGCGCGGACGAGGGGGCGCCTGGGAGCGCGGACGAGGGGGCGCCTGGGAGCGCGGACGAGGGGGCGCCTGGGAGCACAGGCGGCAGACAGAAGGCCTCCGGAGGAGGAGGAGGCAGCGGCCAGATGTCCTCGGGGTGAGGAGGAGGCGGCACGAAGTCCTCGGGCGGAGGAGGAGGCGGCCAGATGTCCTCGGGCGGAGGAGGAGGCGGCCAGATGTCCTCGGGCGGAGGAGGAGGCGGCCAGATGTCCTCGGGGTGAGGAGGAGGCGGCACGAAGTCCTCGGGCGGAGGAGGAGGCGGCCAGATGTCCTCGGGCGGAGGAGGAGGCGGCCAGATGTCCTCGGGCGGAGGAGGAGGCGGCCAGATGTCCTCGGGCGGAGGAGGAGGCGGCCAGATGTCCTCGGGCGGAGGAGGAGGCAGCCAGATGTCCTCGGGGTGAGGAGGAGGCGGCACGAAGTCCTCGGGCGGAGGAGGAGGCGGCCAGAAGTCCTCGGGCGGACTGGCGCTGGGCGGCACAACCTCAGGGCGAGGCCAGGGCACAGGGAAGGAGCGGGGCTGGGGCACAGGCAAGGAGCGGGGCTGGGGCACAGGCAAGGAGCGGGGCTGGGGCACAGGCAAGGAGCGGGGCCGGGGCACAGGGAAGGAGCGGGGCTGGGGCACAGGCAAGGAGCGGGGCTGGGGCACAGGCAAGGAGCGGGGCTGGGGCACAGGCAAGGAGCGGGGCTGGGGCACAGGGAAGGTACAAGGCTGGGGCTCCGGACAGGACCGGGGCTGGGTTCCGGCGGCAGGCGGCCGAAACTCCCGGGCTGGAACAGCCTCGGTGGTCGAGGCACTGGGCGGCACAACCTCTGGATGAGGCAGGGGCCCAGGGCAGGACCGAGGCTTGAGTCGAGGTTCGGGCTGGGGCTGGAGCCGAGGCAGGAAACAGGATTTGGGGTGGGCCCTCCGCTGCAGGCTTCGGGGTCCACCAAAGGCAAGCCTGGTCCCCAAGAAAGGGTTCGGGGAACTCACCGCTGGGTCCAATTTTGGTCTTGGCATTCTGTCACGACGTGAAGTGGGGTTGGACCCAAATGCAGGGGAGTACGCAGACATTGTCAAAAAAGGGGTTTAATGCTCGAAAAACAGGAAACAGACAGGGCAACACTCAGGAACGAAGGGTAATGCCAAGACAAAGACTAGACACAAAACAGGAACCTAAATACACAGAACCAAACAAGACACAGGTGGACACAATGAAACTAACGAGAACTCAACAAGACACAGGTGAAGACAATGAGACAGGGAAACACTAGGGCAGGGCAAAACCAAACACAGGGGGGCACGGCTGTGGCCGTGACAATTATATTTTAACCTGGGTTACATCTGCCAACAATTCCATGTCACAATCTTGGTTTAGCATTCATTTAGCTCAGGTTGTCGCCAAGTGCAACCTCCCCCCTGGACGGTATTCAGGCCATTCCTTTAGAATAGGCGCTGCTACGTCCGCTGCCTTGCAAGGGTTGTCAACTGCGTCCTTGCAACAGCTGGGCCGATGGTCGTCTTACGTTTTTCCTGATTCTGCTTCCATCATCGAGGCACAAAGATTGTTTCGACCTTAATGGCTCTCGGTGAGTATATGCAAATAACTGGTGGTCGGTGTTACTATCCGTTTCTGTGTTTGCAGGCTCGATGCAAACGCTGCCGGCTGATACAACTACTCGGCTTTCTGTATGCTTCAGAGGGTCCAGGGTTCCTGCCTGGCTATCACAATTTACGAGGGCGTCTGTCCTCCAGCCTACTAGGCTTGCATGCACTTGAGGACCCCTGTCACAGCCGGCTCAGGCCGGTCCCATGGCCTACGCTGGCTATTGCACCCAGGACAGTGTCCTATAGCCTAAGCGAGCTATAGCGTACATAACCATTAGGCACATGATTCACGAAGGCTCGGTCCTCGAGCCAACGGAGGCTCATCAGCAGCGAGGACCTCGGTCCTTCAGGCTGCACATACACAAGGGCATCGGCCCGCTAGCCTACATAGGTCATGTATGCGGGGACATCAGTCCTCCAGCCTGCACAGGCTTTTTTCACATAGACTCAAGGGCGTTACCCTCTTGCACACCTAGACCTACGTACGCGGAGACGCCGGTCCTCCAGCCAGTTGCACAGGCTGTACACGGCCCTCTAGCCTACATAGGTCAGGTACTCAGGGACGTCAGTCCTCCAGCCCGCACAGGCTGTTCACATAGACTCAAGGGCAGCGTCCCTCTAGCCGACCAAGCCGGCTCAGGCTTTTCACCTGCATTTCTGAGGGCGTCGGGCCTCAGCCAGTCTCAGGCAAACTCCGATAGCATAAGGGGGGTCGGCCCTCTAGCACATTCCCATTCATGCACTAGGGCATCGGCCTCTGGCTGGCAGGCTACAGCCGACAATCTCTTGCTTGCTGTCCCCGGACTTCATTGGTATAGGAACAGTTCTACGGATCTGTCCGTGCCTTGCCATCTCCTGCAGGATCCGGCCCGAGTATGTATGTTTTTAGGTCATTCTGTCATACACTCGTATTTATCATGGTCGCACCGATTGGTGCTGAGCACCTATGTTGGTTGTTCTCGTTGTCGTGTTTGTGTTGCTTATTCCCAGCGTTTCATGGTTCCATCTTGTTGGTCAGTATGTATTACGGTCTCTAACTTCCTACAACTTTTACTTTTGGGGATTCTTCTTCGGATGTTGGGCAGGCGCCCGTTGATCTATAATTCCCCGTGGGGTCTAAGCTCCAAACACTGTAGTACAGCGGTTCCCAAACTCAAGAATGCCGCGGCCCAATTTGAAATCTGAAAATCTTCTGCGAAATGACCTTAAGAATGTAACCGATTAAAAATGTATTAACCGACAATGTATGTTTTGTATACCATTTTCTCCGGAGCTCATATATATTTACTTTAATACTACAAGAGGGCGCCCCATTTGACATTGTTTTGTTTGGCGGCGCCTTTTGTTGAATAACGACAGGCGGACAAGAGCAGCCGTTTCGAGCGAGAGCCTTATTGTTTTTGTGCTGCCTTAAAGGGGTCACTGACTGCAAAACCGTTTTTACCTTGTCATAGTTGAATAACGACAGTTCGGTGGGTAAAATGAACATACAGTGAACCTCAAAGTCCATTGACACTTATTTACCATGCAAATCTCTAAAAGAAAAAATCTAGCTGTAAAACGGTAGCTTTTGAAAAAATCCACCCGACTGACGTCAGTAGGGTATCGCGCATTCAATTGGCTCTGGTCTGTGTCTTTGTCACGCCCCAAAATGTACATCCAGACCAGCCCACTCATTGGTGTTCTTGCCCAGTCCGAGGTAGTGACGCTACGTTTCTAAACACATCAACATACCTTACGCAAATGACTAGCTAGGCTAGCTGTAGTCGGCATTAGAAGGAAAGCTTCCAAAAAAATTGCCGGAAAACGAAAGCAGTCTAGCCTTTTGCCGACGCCTGTCTAGATTATCTATTCGAAATAACTGGAGAAAGGCTGTGCTAGATACAGGATACGTTAGCATTGCTAATAACTGTTACCGACAAAATCATACTACAGCTTGCGGTTCTGATGAACATAACTAAGGTCGGAACGCACCTCTTTTCAGCAACAGCTTCATAGCAAATCCTGCTTTACATATTCCCAGGTTTTTAAAACCGTCCTTGGTGAAATGGTTCGCGCAACTGCACAGAGATCTTCTATGCCAGTGGTTCCCAACCCTGGTCCTCAGGACCCCCTGTCCTGCATGTTTTTGATGTTTCCCTGCTCCAACACACCTGATTCAAATGAATGGGTCGTTATCCAGCTCCGCAGAAGCCTGCTGATGACCATTCATTTGAATCAGGTGTGTTGGAGCAGGGAAACATCAAAAAAATGCAGGACAGGGGGTCCCGAGGACCAGGGTTGGGAACCACTGTTCTATGCTACGGTATAAACAAACATCAGCCATAACCGTCTAGTCAATGTTAACTAGACTCAAGCTCATCTGTTTTTCATCTGTGATTTGCAAGGAATGTAAGAACAGCTAGATAGCGAAAACACCTATACTGTAGGCATGTAAACCAGTTAAGATTGCTAACGCAAGAGCATGAATGTGTTTAGCCTAGTTTATTGGCAATGGGATTTACATTATTTCATGTTCCTGACTATGTTTCATTCAAATAAATAACCCGTGTTGTTATGTAAATCTACAATTCAGATGCATGTTTGTCCAGATCTATTTTTCAGTAAGATAGCTAGAGCTAACTGAAGCTGTGTTGAATCACGATAGTTTGTTTGCTAAGCTGTAGTGCTAACGTTACCCACCTAAGGCGATTCTGTTTGCTTCGACAACAGACGTGGAAACTACCGTAATCATTTCAAATGATATCTAGTCAATCTGTTGAAAACTGTGTTGTGAAGACACAATAGATTTATTTGTACGTTTTTATTTCAAGTCGCCACATTCTTGTTTCAGTGAGTGCTGTTGGCCGTCTTTGCTTCGCTCGTTGTAAACCAACCAATCAGCGCACAGCTCATCTAAATACCAATGATAAAAGGGAAAAAGCTAGCGTTTTTTCCCGGGGAAAAAATGCTGGATGTAAAAGAGGGCATAGGAAAGCACCCGGGCCATTTTCAGCCAAACCAATGTTAAATACTCTATTTGGAGACCTTAAGGAACAGTGTAAAATACTCAAAAACCCCAGTCAATCACCCCTTTAAGTATAAGCCATTATTGTTTTTATATGGCATTTTGTAAGTCAGGAAAAAGAGTTCATAATTGCATTTTGTTTGTGTTTGGAAAAGATCGGCAGAGTGAGCCCTCTTAATAAATAGAGGATCTTCGCGTGCTTTCTCGGACATTCATTGTTCTCAGTTTATTCAGACACTCCAAGTAGGAAGAGCATAGAAATAAACACTACTGAGTATTTCTTTAAATCGCCGTGCCTTGGATACTATTTGTCTGTAAGTAGTGTGTGTGTGTTTAGCTTGTTAATATATGAATGTTACGTTAGCTACTTAGGTTTGTTTGTTTCATTAACCATGTAGTTTTGTTAGCTAGCTGCCTTCTACTTAGCGTATTGTTAGCTAGCTCTCCATTATTTTACATGTGTTAGCTAAGCTTTGTTTGTTAATTATGTTATAGTTACCGTCTATACTTACTGTGTATTTTACTTATGTCTGTATGGATCTGGTGATGTATTGATTTATGTTTTTTATGTATGTTACAGTTTTACAAGTTGATAAAAGATTCAGTGAAGAAACACTGCAGACAAAAGCAAGCCTTGGTTCTTCATTTCTTTATTGGAATTAATTTATCTATATTAGCTGGCTGTCAAGCCGTGCTCTAGGATACGCGCTGCCAGGGCAGTACAGTTTTATTAATCTGTTAGTTTAAATTGTTTGTGCTTCATCAATTAATGTTTTACATAACTAATGTGCCGCTAGAATTGTTCAAATAATACTTAAACTGAGAAAAAGATGTACGTTTTGTATCTTATCAATTATCAATCGTTTTAAGTAAAATACAGAAGTTTGCAACCCTAATGTTACGACCAGGTCTTAGACGCAACAGGAAAGAGCGAGACCACTATCCAACTTGGCGTTTGTTTTTTTTAATTTTAAATTTGGGGCTGGGAGAACAGCTTCAGGAGCCGACAAGGCCAACATAAAAAAACAATACACCTCTTACTTTTAAAAGGAAACTAACTAACCTAAGCAAACAAAAAATAAAATCAATATACACCGATCTAACAAAAACAGATGACAAAAAGAAAGAAGATGTCGTCAAACT
Organism: Mallotus villosus; assembly: GCA_903064625.1. Taxonomy (NCBI): domain Eukaryota; kingdom Metazoa; phylum Chordata; class Actinopteri; order Osmeriformes; family Salangidae; genus Mallotus; species Mallotus villosus. Next base: position 17,158 of record CAEFZP010002201.1, read on the forward strand.
CCCTACTTCCTTGCACAATATATACAAGTGTTACAAATAGGTTTAATGTACACCTATATACACAGCAAACAGATCCAAAAGAGCAAGGCAAGAATAAAGGCCGGAATAGCAAAATGGTCAAACACACAACCGTACACACAAGTAACACTTGATCCAATGGTGTGTGGGAGGCAGGGCATCCAATTATTTTCCATGGAAACGGGGGTTGAGGGAGACGAGAGTGACACACCTACACACACACACACACACACAGCAGATACAAAACAAACACAGAACACACAATTACGTTTAGGGTCGTAACACCTCATATAAATTGAACAATTCAATGTAAACGTCGGCCTACTGCAAATTAATAATCCATCCACATAACAATTTGTAAAGAAACAAACGTAAGAAATTAAGTGCCGATAGTGAATTGCGTTACCTACAACTTACCTAATGAGAAGGGTGATGTTGCTGCATACCAGCCGTCAAAGCCTTGATGTCTGGCTGAATGGACGTCAGCTTTAGGCGGAGATCAGGCTCAACATCAAGTTTGTTCCTGTACTTTGTCTTTAAAGCCACAAGTGCTGAAAATCTATTTTCACACAGATAAGTGGTAGCAAAAGGGATCAGAAACATCAATGCCTTGTTAGACAGATCCGTATATTCCAAGTAAACATGCATCCAGAAATGCATCAAGTGCTTCTGTGTGAAGATCAGTTTCAAAGCAGTATCACAAGATAACTCCACAAGGCTGTCCTGCTCCCTGGAACTGAGACCTGCGATGGCATCCTCATTATGGTGGGCAAATGGATTCTGTATCCAGATGTGTTGCTCGCTGAGCACAGGGAAGTATTCCCGGAGCTGCCTCTTCAGAGTTTGCAGGTGCTCTCTGATGGCACCTGCCACGGAGGTCGGGATCTGCCTCTCCTCTTTGTTGAGGAATTCACAAAGATTGTCAAAGGACTCGTAGTTGTTCTGAACTACTCTTCTGTCCCACACCTCGAGCTTTCTTATTGTGGCTTCTATCTTACTGTGGACATGAGACATGGTCACTGCTTTTCCTTGGAGGGATAGATTGAGTCCATTTAAGATCCAAGATGGCGCCAAAGATCCAAGATGGCGCCGACGATGGCTGCCTCGGTGGTTCGTGCGCTGTGTTTTGTCTGTTAATTCAGTATTCTGCCAAGATATCCGGGGTTCTCTAACAAGAGAAACATTGCTAAACATTAGGACTACAACTCCTGTGGATTTAATTCCCACTTTTCTGCTCCCAGCGGCAGAATTAGTAGGAATTATAGTCAAGGCCACCCTTGGCTTTGTGCTAGCAGCGAAGGGTCGTAGGAGAGGTAAACGGGCTGGTGCACTGGTGCGACTTCGTAGGCGCGGAGCCCGCACAGCGTTACCGGGGATATTTCTCTCCAACGTGCGTTCGCTGAGCAACAAACTGGACGAACTTCAGCTACTGGTGTGGAAAAACAGAGACTTTCATTCATCTTCCGTTTTGTGCTTCACGGAGACATGGCTGAGTGAACTGATCCCGGACTCTGCGCTACAGCTAGCAGCTTTCACACTGCTGAGAGCGGATCGTGACTTCCTGCTCTCTGGCAAAACGAAAGGCGGTGGTATTTGTTTTTTTATTAACAGTGAGCCCCACTCACCCCCATCACCCTGTGAGACTCCCCAGTCAACACTGTGGAGTCCTTCCGCTTCCTGGGCACTATCCTCTCCCATGACCTCAAGTGGGAACTGAACATTGGCTCCCTCACAAAGAAAGCACAACAGAGGATGTACTTCCTTCGGCAGCTGAAGACTCCCTGCTCTCTGGCAAAACGAAAGGTGGTGGTATTAGTTTTTTTATTAACAGTGGCTGGTGTGAAGATCTGACAGTGATCCTGCAGCACTGTTCTCCTGATCTGGAATCATTTTTTATAAACTGTAAACCTTTTTACTCGCCACGTGAGTTTGCTTCATTCATACTGGTCGGCGTTTAGGCTAGCGCCAATGAGGCTCAACGTGTGCTCGCTAGCCAGATATTGTGTGTGGAGCATGAAAAAACAGCATGAAAATACGGATTCCTTGGTTATTGTGTTAGGCGACTTTAACAAAGGCAATCTCACTCAAGAACTCCCCAAATACAGACAATTCATCAAATGTCCTACCAGAGAAGGAAACACTTTGGATCACTGCTACTCTACAATCAGTAAAGCATACCATGCGGACGGTCCCCCGTGCAACACTGGGTCACTCAGACCACGTCATGGTCCACCTGATTCCTGCATACAGGCAGAAGCTAAAGCGCTGTAAGCCTGTTGTGAGGACATCGAAACAGTGGACCAGTGAGGCTATGGAGGATCTACGGGCGTGCTTGGACTGTACTGATATGTTCATGACTGCCTCCAATAGTCTGGATGAGCTCACGGAGGCTGTGACATCAGCTTTTGTGAGGACTGCTGTATACCAACACGCACCAGGGTGAGCTACAACAACGACAAACCCTGGTTTACAGCTAAACTCAGAAGGCTGAGGCTGGACAAAGAGAACGCTTTTAGGAGTGGGGATAAAGACAGATTCAAGGAGTCGAAGAATAGATTTAGCAAGGCTGTAAGGGAGGCTAAACGACTGTACTCGGAGAGACTGAAGCGCCAGCTCTCAGCTAACGACTCTGCTTCTGTCTGGAGAGGGCTCAGGCAGATCACCAACTACAAGCCCAGAGCCCCCCACTCCACTAACGACTCACCCCTGGCCAACGACCTGAACGAGTACTACTGTCGTTTTGAAAGACAATTGGAATCCCCTGAACTATCCCTTCCCTCCCCCCCCCCTTCCCACCAACTCTGTGACGTCACTCTCCATTCAGGAAGGTGAAGTAAACAGACTTTTCAAGAGGCAGAACCCACGCAAAGCAGCTGGGTCGGAGGCTGTCTCCCCTGCCACCCTTAAGAACTGTGCTGACCAGCTGTCTCCGGTGTTCACCTACATCTTTAACACCTCCCTGGAGACAAGTCCTCCACCATCATCCCTGTGCCCAAAAAGCCCAGGCCAACTGGACATAATGACTACAGACCCGTCGCCCTGACCTCTGTGGTAATGTCTTTTGAGCTCTTCTGGACCCCATGCAGTTTGCCTACAGAGCCAACAGGTCTGTGGACAATGCAGTTAACATGGCCCTCCACTTCACCCTACAGCACCTGGACTCCCCAGCATCCTACGCCAGGATCCTGTTTGTGGACTTCAGCTCTGCCTTCAATACCATCATCCCCGCCCTGCTTCAGGACAAGCTCTCCCAGCTGAACGTGCCTGATTCTACCTGCAGGTGGATCACAGACTTCCTGTCTGACAGGAAGCAGTGCGTTAAGCTGGGAACACAAGTCTCTGACTCCCGGTCCATCAGCACCGGATCTCCTCAGGGCTGCGTCCTTTCTCCTCTGCTCTTCTCCTTGTACACGAACAGCTGCACCTCCAGTCATCCGTCCGTCAAACTCCTGAAGTTTGCGGATGACACAACCCTTATTGGGCTCATCTCTGGTGGAGACGAGTCTGATTATAGGTGGGAAGCAGCCAACCTGGTGACCTGGTGCAGCCAGAACAACCTAGAGCTCAATGCTCTTAAGACAGTGGAGATGGATGTGGACTTAAGGAAGAATACAGCCCCACTCACCCCCATCACCCTGTGTGACTCCCCAGTCAACACTGTGGAGTCGTTCCGCTTCCTGGGCACTATCCTCTCCCAGGACCTCAAGTGGGAACTGAACATCGGCTCCCTCACAAAGAAAGCACAACAGAGGATGTACTTCCTTCGGCAGCTGAAGAAATTCAACTTGCCAAAGACAATGATGGTGCACTTCTACACAGCCATCATTGAGTCCATCCTCACCTCCTCCATCACCATCTGGTACTCTGCCACTGCCAAGGACAAGAGCAGGCTGCAGCGTATCATCCGCACTGCGGAGAAGGTGATTGGCTGCAATCTGCCAACCCTCAAGGACCTGCACACCTCGAGGACCCTGAGGCGAGCGAGGAAGATTGTGGCCGACTCCTCCCACCCTGGACACTCCCTGTGTCAGTCACTCCCCTCCGGCAGAAGGCTGTGGTCCATCGGTCCACAGTTTATTCCCTTCCGCTGTTGGCCTCTTCAACTAGGCCAAGGGTTCACACTGACTTTAATGACTTAAATAACTTCCTGCTCTAAACACATTGCTTTCTGCACTACGTTACTGCATCTTGTACATTTGTATTTTTTGTCATATTTGTATTTTTTATATTGTAAATTAGGCAACTTATATTTTATTGTAAATTGTATTTTAATTCTAATTCCGCTCTAGTATAGATACTATAGATATATAGTATAGATATTTAGTATAGATAGTCCACATATTTAAATTTAAGGTTACTATATGTTTGTTGTATGCACCTTCCTGCCAAAGCAAATTCCTTGTCTTTGCAAACTTTCATGGCCAATAAATCCCTTTCTGATTCTGATTTTGTCTGCCACACCAGGACTCCATCTCGGATCTCGATCGGGGCCCAGTCGGCGAGCAGTCTCTGGACTGGGCGGGTAAGGGTAGAGCGTGCTTCAGCCTCTTTCAATCATACAACTGTCGAAGTTGTGCATCCCTCCACCGACTAGGTGGAGTGGCAGCGAGCACGGCCTCGCTGGCCTCTGTTGCACCAAGGGTGGTTTCGTCTTTGGGAGGCAGTGTTCCTGGGCCAGTCTGCACTGCAGTCACCCTGACTTCCCCTGGGAGCCGGGAAAGGGCATCTGCATTCCCAGTTCTTGGCACCTGGCCGATACTTGACAACATAATTATAGTTGGCGAGCTGGGCTACCCGCCGCTGCTCTGTGGCCCCCAGGTTTGCCGTTGCCAAGTGCACCAGCGGGTTGTTATCAGTGAATACTTCGACCTCCGCCAGTAGCTCCAGCTTGAATGAGCTATAGTTTCGGTCGTTGCGCTCAGCTGGATGCAGGCTGCGGCTCGCGTAGGCAACCACTCGCTCTTGTCCTTCTTGGACTTGAGACAGCATGGCACCCAACCCGCTCAGGCTTGCATCCACGTACACCAGGAAAGGCAGGTTAAAGTCTGCATAGGCCAGGATTGGGGCTTCTAACAGTGCAGTCTTCAATCGGTCAAAGGCCAACTGACTGTCTACTGGACAGCAGCAGACTTAGCTCCGGTAGTGCCTTCGAGCAGGCGATGGAGAGGGATGGCAATCTTCGAGAAGCCAGGGATAAACCGCCGGTAATAGCCCGCGAAACCCAGAAATGACCGCACCTGCTTTACCGTACTGGGGACCGGCCATTCTTTCACTTCCGCAGTCTTCTCCGGGTCTGTGGCCCATGGGCATCGCCACAATATGACTTGGGGGGGGGGTCACGTTCCCCTCACTTAAAAAATATATATTTTGGACCTCCCCACATTTACACATCTACTAGTCCAGCGTTCTTTCCATTGCTTCACAATCAAATCCGTTCCACTCCCATAGTCTTTGATCGAAGCGTCGCGCTTGCAGCTAGCACTTCAGACATGACTGTTCCACAGACGAGATGGACATAAGATTTTTTCAGAGGAAGAGGAAAGTAAGTCAGAGTTGCCCAAGTTTTCCCTTCAGTGGCCAAAGCACCCTTATGAGTAGTGATGGGGGAAACAAAGCTTTCCGAAGCAACAAGCTATTTGACACAATTGTGTAGAAAAAATATTGCTTTTTCGAAGCGTTCGATACCTCTTCTCCATAGGGACATCTGCTGGTCAGTTTATGGTATGGCGACCATAGATATATATAAAGGTCTTACTGCGGAGTGTAGAATGTCCGCACATGCCACTGCATACTTATATTATGTTTATGTTAATTATGTTATTTCTTTACAAATAGAATATAAGTATGCAGTGGCAAAACTACATCTCTGACGTTTATAACAAACCAAACCGTTGAAAATTTAGCAAGTTATGGTTAATTAAAAAGTACATGTAGCACCAACACAATGTTGTGGGTGAGCGAGTTGCCTGTAACAAGATGGCCGCCATGTGCGGACGTTCGACTCCGTTGGCCGGCAACACGGACGATGTTGCAAGTGTATGTGCATGGAAGAATACACAGAGTCAAGCTGAGTCTCTTAAGCATGTATTGAACGCGTTGTCACATAACAAGACTGGCACGTGTTGACTGCCCGAGTCCATACACACACAAGCCCACTAGGGGGAGCTGTCGGCTTGCATAACATTAGCCTACAACATCTCCCTTTCTTTAGTATAACAAAATACAAAACAATAACCTGGATAGAATCAGTCATTAGAACATTAGTGCTCATATCCACATGTCAAAATAGTGCAATAGAAATAGTGTATAAAGACGAGACAGTAAGTCAATATGAACCAGGACCTTTGCAGAACTATAACCACAAAATAGCAGTATCAAAGCATGCACAAAACAACCGAATAAGAACATTCGAAGTAACCATCTTTAACAATTTTTTAACAATAACAATAAACCACTGTCCCGCATATGTGTGTGTGTGTCAGTCTCAGCTCAGTGTATGACCTAAAGGTCAAGTCTGTCCGGAGGCTTAATATGCCTCCCGCTCCGGGAGCAGGCCCGGCCCTGTAACGCACGGCATGGTGTGGACACAGCCCGTGAGGGAGATGGCGGTGACCTCAGGGCTGATAACCTTGGAGACGTCGCAGGGCTGCTGACGACTTCCTCTGCATTGGCCCCGCCTGCATGGCCCCCGTCAGCTGCACCCGCGTCCACAGGCTGCTCAGGTGGCCGTCCTTCGTGAGCTGCTGGCTGTGGGGGGTCAACCTCTGCTGGTCGGAGATCGATCCTGTTGCGACGATACGCGGTTCCCTCTACGTTGACGAGATAGGACCGCGGTCCCACCTGCTGTAAGCATACACCTCTCCTCCATCGGCCCGTCCTGTCACCCGGGAGTGGTTTCATCCTGATGGGCTGGCCGACGTTCAACTCCGGCAGATCCCTCGCAGATCTGTCGTAAGTCAGCTTCGTTGCTTGACGCTTCACTCTCAGCCTGTCTGTGACCCCAGTGGTGACCTGAGGCTCTAGCAGCTGGTCGGCCACAGGGAGAAGAGTTCTCAGCCTCCGTGACATCAGTCGCTGTGCTGGGCTGCTGTGCATGCCCTCAGTGGGTGTGTTCCTCCAGTGCAGAAAGGCCTTCCAGGGGTCCTCGTCGGCACGGTCTGCTTTTCTGCATAGGCTCTTCGCAATCTTCACTGCAGACTCTGCCTTGCCATTAGCCTTTGGGTGTCTCGGGGAGGACATGACATGTTCGAAGCCCCACTCCCTCGCAAACACCCGAAACTCTCCACAGTCAAATTGACCTCCACAGTCTGAAATGACCCGGTCAGGGATGCCGTACCTTGCAAACTGCGCTTTGCACCTTCTGATGGCCGTACCAGCAGACAGGTCTGGAAGTAGATCGATCTCCCAGAAGTCAGAATAGTGATCGACCATGAGCAGGAAATCCTACCTTGCGTAGCTGAAAAGGTCCATGCTCACCAGCTGCCAGGGACGTGTGGGGAGCGGGTGTGACATCATAGTCTCCTTCTGTTGCTCGTGTGCATACTCGTTACACACAGAACACTGTTGTACATAGTCTTTGATTTCTCCCTGCATGTTTGGCCAGTAGAGAGTATCGCGGGCCTGTCTGAAACAAGCCTCACCCCCCACGTGGTTGTAGTGGATCCGTCTCAGCATCTCTGGGCGCATAGATTTCGGAATGATGACTCGCTGGCTCCTAAAAAGCACACCGTCCTGTGCGCTTATCTCATCTCTGATGGCCCAGTAATCTCTGATGGCCATGGGGCTCTCCTCTTTGTGTTCTGGCCATCCGCCCAGCACGACTGACTTCAGTGTTTGAAGGCACACATCCTCCTCTGTGTGTTTCCGTATCTGTGCAAGGCGTTGGCAAGTGACGTTGAGGTAGTCTGCTTGCTGAATGGCTGCTGTGTCACACTGCTCCTGCTGCATACTGCAGACCATTTCACGTCTGTACGGAATGTCCATTCTCTGTGGTGGGGTGGGAGCCCTGCTGAGCGTGTCACTTATGTACATTTCAGGGCCTGGCTTGTACACCACTGTGAGGCAGTAGTTCTGAAGTGTAAGGAGCATGCTCTGCAGGCGCTTTGGTGCACTGAGAAGGGGCTTAGAGAAGATTGACACTAGCGGGCGGTGGTCGGTCTCTGCAGTCACATCACCCCTCCCATATAGGTAGTAGTGGAAGCGTTGACAAGCGAATACGATGCTCAAGCACTCCTTCTCAATCTGTGCATAGTTTTGCTCCGTCTGGTTTAGCGCTCGGGAGGCGAACGCGACCGGCTGCCCCCCTTGAAGCAGGCAGCAGCCCAACCCGGTCTGACTGGAGTCACTCTGTATGGTGACTGGCTTGCTGACATCGTAATAACGTAGTACTGGCACCGCCGTGACCAGCGTCTTGATCTCCGTCATAGCAGCATCATGTTTGGGCAACCAGTGCCACGGCACCTCTTTGTCCAGCAACCTTCTCAGCGGTTCACACACCTCTGATAAGCGGGGCATGAACCTCGATAAGTAGTTGACGAAGCCGACACACCGCTGAACGCCCTTTGCATCCGTGGGGTTTGGCATGTCGAGGACCGCCCTGACCTTCTCGGGGTCAGCTTTGAGGCCCTCCGCCGACAGTACGTGGCCGTGGAAGCGGACCTCCCTCACACGAAACTGCAGCTTTTTGATGCTCAGCCTCAGCTTCACTTCCCTGCATCTTTCCATGAGAGCAATGAGGTTTGCGTCGTGGTCTTGTACAGCCTCCTCCTCTGTGTCCCCACAGCCGACCACAAGGATGTCATCCGCTATAGGCTCAATCCCTTTCAAACCGGCCAGCAGCTCATGTTGTTTCCTCTGATATAGCTCCGGTGCGACTGACACACCGAAAGGGAGCTTCAGCCAACGCTTTCTACCCCACGGCGTCCAGAACGTTGTCATCAGGCTGCTCTCCTCATCCAAGCGACACTGCAGGAATGCGTCGCGCGCATCCACCAGGGTGAAGACGCGCGCCTTTGGCAGCTTGTACAGCACGTCATCTAAAGTGGGCATGAGGTAATGGGACCTCTTCAGGGCTCGGTTAAGGGGCTTAGGGTCGATGCAAAGCCTCAATTTGTCTGGCTTCTTCACTATGACTAGATTGCTTATCCAGTCTGTGGGCTCAGTGACTGTGGTTAAGTGTCCATCCTTTTCGTACTGGTCCAGCTGCGCCTTAACAGCCGCCTTGAGGGCCACCGGGACATTCCTTGGTGCGCACTGTACGGGCACAACAGTGCTGTCCAACACGAAGTGAATATCACCCGGCAGTGACTCGACTGGGCTGGTGAACACGTCATTGTAAGTGTTGATAAGACAGTCTCTAGTCAGCTCACCTGCCTTGCAGTGCTCCACTTTGTTCAGCTCTTCGGGAATGGTGAAACGCATCAGGCCCAGTCTTTCACATGTCTCCCCTGAAAGCAAAGGCTTCTGGCTGGTACACACAACCTCAAAATCCAGTCTGTGTGTCTTGCCCCTGATGACACACTGTGTGCTGTACACGCCAATTGAGCTCATCCACTCACTGTTGTAAAGCCTCAGTCTGGCAAGACTTTTCTGAAGAGGAGCTTTAGGTGCCAGTCTCATCTTGTCTTCCATGCTCATCACGTTGCAGGTGGCTCCAGAGTCAAGCTGGCACCTCTGGACCCCTCTGTGGAGTGGCAGGTTTACAAACCACTTTTTCCTCTGAGTGTTCACAGCCCCCAAGCTCTCCGCCGTGTACACATCTCTCTCATCGCGGCCGTAGTCCTCCGGGTCCCCCAGCGACGGGTCATCCACAGCGTTCAACTGACGTGCTTGCTGGCCTCCTTTCATGCAAACTTTGGCAAAGTGATTAGCAGTGCCGCACAAGCGACATGTCTTTCCAAATGCGGGGCACAGGTCTCGCCCCCGTCTGTGTGGTGTGCCACAGTACTTGCATCCACCTGTGCCTCTCTGTGGCTGTGCTGATGTGCTGGCGGACTCGGATGGCCTGCCGGTAGGTCTCCGTCCTGGTCGCTGTCCATATGCTACATTGATGCTCTCCCCAGGCACAGAGCTGCTAAGTGACATGGATTTTAACTTATTGTCCAACACCTCCACTGCACGGACAATGTCAATAGCCCCCTCCAACTTAAGGTCCTTTTCTCTTAGCATGCGTCGTCTGGCGCCCTCATCAGTTATTCCCAGAACAAGCCTGTCCCTTATGAGCTCATCTCTTAAAGCTCCATATTCACATGTGGCAGCTTTCTCTCTCAGTCTTGTGACAAAAGCATCCACTGACTCCCCATCCTCTTGTTTAAGGTTTCCAAAAACATACCTCTCAAAGATCACATTTTTGCTGGGTGTGAAGTATTGCCCCAGTTTGTCGAGTATCGCACCTGCGTCTTTCTGCTCTTCCTCCGTGAGTCCCAGATTGTGCTTGTAAACATGGTGGCAATCCTTCCCCATCAGCCTCCTGAGCGTTGCTGCCTGCACCGGCTTCTCTGCCTTGTCGATCCCGGTTGCAAGCAGATAATCCTCAAACTCTGAACGAAAGCTAGCCCAGTGGCAGTGAAGATCCCCAGTCATCTTCATGGGCTCCGGTGGCGGAATGTTTGAAGCCATCTTCCCCACGCGGCGCTAACGCTAACAGGCTAACTGAAACTTCTAACTACGTCTAGCAAACCCAATAAACGCGCTCTGTAACATTTACAGGCAACTTAGGATGTTCTCTGGGTTCCAAAACCACTTCTGACACCATGTTGCAAGTGTATGTGCATGGAAGAATACACAGAGTCAAGCTGAGTCTCTTAAGCATGTATTGAACGCGTTGTCACATAACAAGACTGGCACGTGTTGACTGCCCGAGTCCATACACACACAAGCCCACTAGGGGGAGCTGTCGGCTTGCATAACATTAGCCTACAACAGACGACACATCTAGCCTTTATATATAGCTATGATGGCGACTGTATCGAGCGATGGAAGGAATCCAGTGACGTCAAGTCCTCGAGACGTCAGTTTCACAATCGTCATTGACAACTTGATAAATAAAGGTTGTGTGACAAATGTTTCGATGTGCAAGTGTCAAAAATATGTTATCATATATCTTGTTGTATCATAATCAACGTAACGTCTTTGCTACTTTAGGTTCATAACATTTATTTTTAGGCTCTTATAGTATTGATTACACTGTTAGCTAAGATGAATATGGCCTTGCGGCAAAGAGCGCTACCCCTCAGTCCGACGCAGTGAGATTGCATCCTAGCACCCCGTTTTAGTGGAAGGATATGCTAAAGTAATACATTATTATGTGATAATGTAGGCTAGCGGTATCTATCTGTCTCTCTGTCAATTAATGTATTCTATAGCGTCCGTAAATATGCCTATGTCTCCTCTCTATAACCTACGAATATTAGTGGTTTCAGATCAGTCTTTTAAGCGTTTGATATAGTGTTATCTTTGTGCCTTTCTGTAGCGGCATGCCGCTCTACAGCCCTTTCCCCTTACTACTCACGTCTATGTCAATGTGACAGAGTTTACAGAAGGTGTAGCAGCCAAATGGGTTGCTACGCAATGTGTAATGTCCCTGTTTGTACACTGGGTGTTGCTGTGCATTGCACAGGTGTTTTTAGGCATATAGGTAGGAAGCCTACTGTTGTAGCCAGGTGTTGACCCCGGAAGGGCAAATGGTTTTGACCGCTATACCGCGAAGGTGTGAGTAACATGTCGTTGCTCTACGTTTTAATGGACAATAAAGGAGAACTGTTTAAACGAACGCAATGCGTGTATGGACTTTATCTCGCTGACGGTACTCACCTCTAAAGGGTCTAAGCGCGTCAACCAGGTTATTCCTGGGGTACAACAACCCAGTAGCTCAGTAGCGTACTGTGCTCCTTCACAGTCAAAACCTGCCGCTAATTGGAAGTTTCTGCGGAATTCGACGGAGTCCTCGAGCTGTTTGGAAATTACGAGAGCTGCTTGGAGACCGAGGAATTGAATGGTCGGAACTGGAGCTGAGGACGTTTGTTGAACTACTTCTTGGTCTATGCTACTACGGCGCCCAACGTACAAGGAGCTGTTTGGAAATTACGAGAGCTGCTTGGAGACCGAGGAATTGAATGGTCGGAACTGGAGCTAAGGACGTTTGTTGAACTACTTCTTGGTCTATGCTACTACGGCGCCCAACGTACAAGGTAACCCGGGTGTTGCGCTACATTGTTTCATGGCCATTTAATTTGTGTGCACACATACCGGAGAAATCCAATGGATTGGTAAATCGTGGGTTCGCTAAGACTCTGTATTGACTGCTCGCGTCGTTCGTTTGGAGGACTAACGCTATCGTTCGATTGAACTGGTTATCATGGAGCCGTGCATGGCGACAAACGAGACTATTAACGTTGGAGGGACTGACGTACAAACTGCTAGTGGTTCCAAAACTGACGTGACTGCCGTTGTTGAAACTCCGACTCAGAAACGAGTTGTTAAACTCACTGCCAAGGCACTTGCTGAGAAATTGGATAAGCTACAAACTAATAGAAAGGCCAAATTGAACAAGGCAGACTTCGTTAGAAAATCAATACGAAATTACATGGTAAAAAATGAGAGAACACAGGTAGATAATGATCTTAATGAATTAATTGATTTATGCAGTGAAATAAAATGTATACATGAATCTTTGTTGCAACTGCTGCCTTCTGATGAAAAAGAAAAACACGTAATTTGGTTTAAAGCGAAAATGTTGTCTAATGATGAGTGTATTGCTAATGCAAAGGTGTGGATGTCTTGTAGCAACAGTCAAGATGGGAATGTTATTTCAACTAATGCTGTCTCTAACACTTTGATGGATGTTACTATTATGGGAACAACTAAGTGTGTGTGACAATGTGCAAAATGCTAATTTAACTGATGTTTCCAGTGATGTACATGGCGGCACCGTTGAAAATGTAGCTATGCAAAATATTGGGCTCAATGTTGATCCAATTGATATTCCCAGTCAAACCAGTTCTGTCTCAAAAATGCTTACACACAATAATGTGTCCAGCGTTGTGCACAAAGGTGTTGAGGATGAGGTAAATCCAGATGACAGTATTTCCAATGTTGCAAGCAATTGCTCAAGTCGAAAGAGTGGCATGAGTAAAGTAAGCACAACTTCCTCAGTAAGGATAAGGGCCGAGGCAGAAAGAGCTGCACTCATTGCTCGTGCCGCAGTCTTGAAGGAAAGACATGCCTTGGAGGAGCTGGAACAACAGCTGAGAAGAAGAAGGGAGCAGCTTGACATGGAAACTGATTTAGCTGCGTCCAGTGCTAAGTTGGCGGTGTTGCAGGCCTCAGATGTAAAAAGTTGTTCTCGAGCACCCACAGATGGCATGAACTCCTATCTGGAAAAGGAAAAACGTAAACGGCAACCTGTCAGCATCTTGAACCCTTCAGCAAAGGAATTTAATGCAGAACCCTGGAAATCAACGCAACCAATCAACGTCACCAACCAATCATTACCACCCAATGACCCACCACCATTGGATGTGCAGAGAAAGGAAATGGATCGACGGTGCAAGGCTGCTTCAAGACGGTGGTACGTAGGTGAACAACAGCCACTTGACCTATCAAAAGAATTGCCATCATCTAACGATCCACCACCATTGGATATGCGCAGAAAGGAAGCAGAACAGTGGCACAAAGCCATCTCAAGGCAGTGGTGTAACCCAAATGAACACTGGCAAGAAAATACGGGAACATCACAACAAGCTCGTCATCAGACCTTACTGGCCCCTTTGGAGGGAAGTCAAAGACAGCTCGCATATCATCAACCCGTTGGTCAATATTCATCTAGTGACCTCCTTTCCATTATGCAGAGGCAAAATGATATAACTGCTGCTCTGGTGCGACAACAGCACACATCATCCCTACCACCCAGAGAAATTCCCATATTTGAAGGGGATCCTCTCCAGTATAGGGCATTCATCAGGGCCTTTGAGCAAGGAGTCGAAGGGAAAGCAGGAAAGGCAGACTGTCTGTATTACTTGGAACAGTTTACAAGAGGACGACCGCAGGAATTGGTGCGTAGCTGCCAGCACATGAACCCAGAACGAGGCTTTTCTGTGGCAAAAGAGCTCTTGCAGGAACACTTTGGCAATCCATACAAAATTGCAGTGGCCTATATGGAGAAAGCTTTAGCATGGGAAATGATAAAAGTCCGAGGATACTAAATCCCTTCAAACATACTGCTTATTCCTGCGGGGCTGCTGTAATGTAATGGAAGAGTTGCCATACGTCCAGGAACTGGATATGCCGGTGAATATGAGAACTATCCTCGCTAAGTTACCCTTTAAAATGAGGGAGCAATGGAGGACCCAGGCACATGTAATAATGGAGACTTCTAACCAGAGAGCCCACTTCTATGATTTGGTTGTATTCATTGAAAGACGAGTGAAAATTCTTTCCGACCCCCTGTTTGGTGATCTACAGGATCAATCATCTAATGCTGTAGTAGGAAAGAACTTCACCAAGTTTAAATCACAGCCCAGAGATAGAGTAAAAGGAAATGTCGTCGCCACCACAGTAACATCTATGGATTTGCATGAGAGAGATCCCGAAGCAACTGCAGACTCGGACACGCCTGACGACATCGAATGTCTCTGTTGTGCTCAAAGTCATGATTTAGAGGAATGCAGACAATTCCAGAAAAAAAGGCACAAGGAAAGGATTGGCTTCTTGAAAGACAGAGGAGTTTGTTTCGCGTGCTTACATCCTGGGCACATGAGTCGTAATTGTGAGCAGCGCTTGACCTGTAAGGTCTGTGGTCTAACTCACCCTACTGTGCTTCATATCGAGGGACGTACTACAACTCAACATCAAGCAAGGGTACAATCCAACAATCCATCAACGTATGTAAAGACACTGTGTGGCAATACAGGGGCCGGTGAGGGACGTACTGCAATCCAGGAACATTCGAGGGAACAATCCAGGAATCAGTCGACTTCACGCAAACTCTGTGGCCATACAGGGGCAGGTCAGGATCGATGCGCACTATCCATTATACCTGTGCAAGTGAAATCAGCTAAAGGGAATCGGATCATAAGTACATATGCTTTTTTGGACGCTGGTAGCTCTGCTACTTTTTGCTCAGAACACCTAATGCAAAAGTTGAACATTACAGGCAGAAGGACTAACTTCCTGTTGCGGACTATGGGCCAAGAAAAGGTTGTTCCAGCTTATTCCCTCACTGGGCTAGAGATTACTGGTCTGAACAGCAACGATTTTCATATCCTTCCAGAAGTTCTTACCCAGAAAAACATGCCGGTCACTGTACATGACATGGTAAATACAGAAGAGTTGGATAAATGGCCCCATCTGTCTAAGGTGCATATACCTAGCATAAAGGCAAATGTTGACCTGCTGATAGGTGCCAATGCTCCTTGGATATTGGAACCCTGGGAAGTCATAAACAGTTGTGGAAATGGCCCATATGCAATCAGGACGTTGCTCGGATGGGCTATCAATGGTCCCTTGACTAAACACGACGAACCCTCGGAGCGACAACTGCCCTCTGCTACAGTGAACAGGATTTCAATTTGTAAATTGGAAAAATTGCTGACTGATCAGTACAACCATGATTTTAATGAAAACTTCAGAGAAGAGAAGGAAATGTCAAGAGAAGACCACAGTTTCCTGGAAATAGCAGAACAATCAGCTGTTCTCCAGAACGGGAGTTATTGCCTGAAATTGCCTTTTAAGAAGAAAGAGGTATTTTTACCTAATAACTTTGCAATAGCCAAGCAAAGGATTCAGGGCTTAAAGAAAAGGTTTCTGAACAACAAAGGCTTCCACACAGAATATGCTGAATACATGAACAAGCTCTTCAGAAAGAACTATGCTGAGCAAGTACCATGGCAACAATTGTCTGGTGAGAGTGGGAAGGTGTGGTACATCCCACATCATGGGGTCCACCATCCAAGAAAGGGTGGCCTTCGGGTAGTGTTCGACTGTGGGGCCCCCTTCCAAGGAGTGTGTCTGAATGGTCAGCTCCTGCAGGGTCCCAATCTCACCAGTTCATTGTTAGGAGTGCTTACTCGCTTCAGAGAGGAGCCCGTGGCATTCATGGGAGACATTCAAGCCATGTTTCACCAGGTCAGAGTTGCTAAGGAAGATCAGGATTTCCTTCGCTTTCTCTGGTGGCCAAATGGAGATACCACTAAAGACCTCCTGGAGTATCGAATGACCGTACATCTCTTTGGCGCCGTTTCCTCTCCCAGTTGCGCGTCTTACGCCCTAAGAAAAACTGCAGATGACAACCAATCCCAGTGTTCAGCCGAAGTGCTACAAGCTGTTAAATACAACTTCTATGTGGATGATTGCTTAAAAAGTTCAGCTACAGCACAAAAGGCCATCCATATGATCGAAGAGCTCACTGCTTTATGTGCAAAAGGGGGTTTTCTCCTGGAAAAATGGATTAGCAACAGTCGCAGTGTTTTGCAGGCCATTGCAGCTGATCAGAGGGCTCAAGATATAAAAGCGCTGGACCTGGACCGTGACCAGTTACCAGTGGAAAGAGCTTTAGGGTTGCAGTGGTGTGTAGAGACAGACTTCTTCAAATTTAAAATGGAGATGAAACCACAGCCCCTTACAAGACGTGGTATGTTGTCACTTACCAGCTCAGTGTATGATCCCCTGGGTTTCCTGGCACCAGTCACTCTACAGGCTAAAATGATGCAGCAGGAACTCTGTAGGAGGAAATACGGTTGGGATGACGACCTACCACATGACATCCTACATCAGTGGAAAGAGTGGCTGAAAGACTTGGACCTGCTGGCAGCATTCAGTGTGACCAGGTGTATCAAGCCCGAAGGGTTTGGTATGATCGAACATGCTCAGCTACACCATTTTGCAGACGCCAGTGAAGGCGGGTATGGAACTGCAACATATATGCGCATGTTAAACAAATGCGGTGACATTCAGGTTGCCTTTCTTCTTGGCAAGGCTCGAGTGACTCCACTGAAGGCTGTTACCATCCCCCGGTTGGAGTTGACTGCAGCGGTCCTTGCCGTCAGAGTGGACTTGATGTTAAGGGCAGAGCTTAAACTCCAGCTTGATGGTTCAATCTTTTGGACGGACAGCACTGCAGTGTTGAAGTATATACACAATGAAGACCGGCGTTTTCAGACATTCGTGGCAAATCGAATCTCAACCATAAGAGAAGCATCTGAGCCATTGCAGTGGCGGCACGTTCGCACCAAAGACAATCCAGCAGATGAGGCATCAAGAGGGTTGAAAGTTGCTGATCTACTGAAGAACGACAGGTGGCTGGAAGGGCCTGCATTTCTTTGGAAAGACGAGGAGAATTGGCCCAACTTAGCACTAGACACGTTGGTGGACGCCAATGATCCAGAGGTTAGACGGCAGGTGACCATAAATGCCATTAAGGTGGATAATAACCCCAGTCCGGCTAGACAGCTGATTGGCTACTTCTCTGATTGGAGGCGCCTTAAAACAACGGTTGCTTGGTTCCTCAGATTAAAAGCTGTATTGCTGAAACAAAGTCGCCTCAAAAGGCAGCTGGAGGCTGTAAAGGCAGACAATCTGAAGACCACAGGTCACCCCAGTGCAACGCAAGTCACAACTCCAAAAGCCAAAGTTACCTCGACCAGTTGCATTCTTACAGTAGACGAGTTATCAGAAGCAGAAATGGCAATCATTCGCTACTGCCAACAACTGAGATTCAGTGAGGAGATTGCGGCCCTTACTTCGTGCAAAGCAACAGTGAGTCGCCAGAGTTCCATATACAGGCTTGATCCAGTCCTGAATGATGGGCTCTTAAGAGTTGGAGGGAGATTGAGTAAGGGAGCAATGCCTGAGGAGGTTAAACATCCACTCATCCTTTCAAAAGATCAGAATGTCTCTTCACTCATTCTCAAGCATGTTCATCAAAATCTGGGTCATAGTGGACGCAGTCATACACTATCTGCTGTAAGGAAGAAGTTTTGGATTACCAATGCCAACTCGGCTGTACGGAAGGTCATCAGTGAGTGCGGGTACTGTAGGCGCTATAATGGAAGAGCTATAGAACAGAAGATGGCTGACCTTCCAAAGGTGAGAGTCCTCCCTGACCTACCACCCTTCACCAATACAGGAGTGGATTACTTCGGTCCCGTCGAAGTGAAGAGGGGAAGATCAACCTGTAAGCGCTACGGAGTCATATTTACCTGTATGGCAAGCAGGGCTGTCCACTTGGAGGTAGCGGTGTCTTTAGAAACAGATGCTTGCATTAATGCCATGCGCCGTTTCATCAGCAGGAGAGGCCAGGTGGTACAACTGAGGTCTGACAATGGCACCAACTTCATTGGGGCAGAACGAGAACTGAGGGAGGCTGTTGCTGCTTTAAACCACGACCAGATTCAGGGAGCCCTTTCTCAGGTCAGAATTCATTGGAGCTTCAATCCACCAGCAGGCTCTCATCATGGTGGTGTTTGGGAGCGGATGATCCGGCTAGTGAGAAGGGTCCTCAGCTCTGTTCTGCGCCAGCAAACACTAGATGACGATGGGCTGCATACAGTGCTTTGTGAAGTGGAGGCCATTCTCAATGATCGCCCAATTACCCAGCTCTCCAATGATCCGAACGACTTGGAGCCGCTCACTCCTAATCATCTTCTACTTCTAAAGGGAAAACCAGCCTTGCCACCTGGAGTTTTCAGGCCTCATGACCAATACATGAAAAGACGATGGAGACAGATTCAGTACATCGCAGATCTTTTCTGGAAGCGATGGGTGCGAGAGTACTTGCCCTTACTCCAGGAGAGGCAAAAATGGAACCAGAAGAAAAGAAGTTTGAGCAGGGGCGACATTGTAGTGGTAATGGACTCTTCAGCCCCTCGAGGTTCCTGGCCATTGGGCAAAATTCTTGAGGTCTTTCCAGATAAAAAGGGCCATGTACGTTCTGTAAGACTACAAACTAAATCTAACGTAATTGAAAGACCAGTAACAAAGCTGTGTTTAGTGCATGAGGTTTGACTTTGAAAAGTGCTATCATGTTTGGGTTTATTGCAACATGTTTGTTTGTTTTGTTCATTGAATTGTTATGTCTGCCTGCCTGCCATTAACAATTAGGGGCCGGTGTGTAGCAGCCAAATGGGTTGCTACGCAATGTGTAATGTCCCTGTTTGTACACTGGGTGTTGCTGTGCATTGCACAGGTGTTTTTAGGCATATAGGTAGGAAGCCTACTGTTGTAGCCAGGTGTTGACCCCGGAAGGGCAAATGGTTTTGACCGCTATACCGCGAAGGTGTGAGTAACATGTCGTTGCTCTACGTTTTAATGGACAATAAAGGAGAACTGTTTAAACGAACGCAATGCGTGTATGGACTTTATCTCGCTGACGGTACTCACCTCTAAAGGGTCTAAGCGCGTCAACCAGGTTATTCCTGGGGTACAACAACCCAGTAGCTCAGTAGCGTACTGTGCTCCTTCAGAAGGCATGGAATTGGTCTTTGCTGCTCTTACTGACAAAGGGGAGTTCTGCACCACGTATGTTTGAAGGAGGTCTTTCTCTTAGGCATCTGAAAGCCTACTGAATAATTGGCACTGCCTGAAGCCCGCGCAGGTTTTAAATTGCGACGCTGGGCAGGAAGGATCAAAAAGGAGGACAAAAGGGCGAAAAGACAAGGCCGAAATCCGGACGTCTGGTCACCCTACATACTGCCCTCCCTGGTAAAAAGTGTTTTAGATTTTCGCGCCGCCCTCCCTTGTATAAAGTGTATTACAGTTTTTCATCAAATCAAATCAAACTTTATTTGTACGGCGCATTTCATACAAGGAAGTAACACAATGCGCCTCACAGTAGGAAAGAAAAGGGGTTTACAAACAAAAATAAACGTACTAACTGCACTGGCACCGTAAAGGACTACTCAGCACGGTCATCGTCAAACTAAGCTGCTGGGGGGGGATTACAAACACTTGTAAAGAGACACTGATAAGTAAATAAATAAATGGTACATTAATGTTAAATAAATACATTTTACAAGTTACAAAACACTTATAAAAAGACACAGATTTTGCCAGAGATAAATGAACAGGAAATTACGTACTAACCGCACTGGCACCATAAAGGACTGCTCAGCACAGTTATCGTCAAACTAAGAGACAGCTGCTGGGGTACAAACACTTGAAAAGAAACAGAAATAAGTAAATAAATAAATGTTCCATAAATGTTAAATACATTTTACAGTGAGTGATAAGCGAGATCAAAGAGGTATGTCTTAAGTGCATGTTTAAAGGTTTCAACCGTTTCGGCCATTCTTAGGTATTCTGGCAGAGTGTTCCAAAGGTTGGGGGCATAGAAACTAAAAGCTGCTTCCCCATGTCTCTTTGTCCTGGCTTTTGGAACTGTTAGAAGTTCAGTGCCGGAGGACCTCAGGGATCTACTGGGTGTGTACCTTGAGAGCATGTCTGTTATATATTCAGGTGCATGACTATGGAGTAATTTATAGACTAGTAGGAGAACCTTGAAATCTATTCTAAAACTAACAGGTAGCCAGTGCAGTGATTTTAATACTGGTGTGATGTGCGCTCTCCGTCTTGTTTTAGTGAGGACTCGCGCTGCTGCATTCTGTATTGTTTGTAGTTGACTAATGGCTTTTTTTGGTAGACCAGACAAAAGCGAGTTACAGTAGTCTAGCCTGCTCGTGATAAACGCATGCATCAGTCTTTCGGTGTCAGCCTGAGCGAGAAACGGTTGCACCTTAGCAATGTTTCTCAAGTGATAAAAAGATGTTTTAATTATATTTTTGATATGGGTTTCAAAATTAAGATCTGAGTCAAGTATGACGCCTAGGTTTCTGGCTTGGTGCTTGGTGTTAAGTGCTAGTGTTTTTAAGTGTGCAGTTAGTTTCTCTATCTCGTTTTTTTCACCAATGACTAATACCTCTGTTTTATCTTGGTTTAGCTGGAGAAAGTTTTGTGACATCCATACATTTATATCAGAAATGCAATTTACCAAACAATCAATAGAGCTGTAGTTGTTGGGTGTTACAGAAATATAGAGCTGGGTGTCATCTGCATAGCTATGATAATAATAATAATAATAATACATTTTATTTGTAAAGCACTTTTCATAAAGAATCTCAAAGTGCTACAGAAACCAGAAACAAAATAAACAAAAGAATAAGAGAAATAAAATCAGACACGTTAAAATCAGTAGTAGATAAAACAGCTAAAAGAGATTAAATAGCAGAGAGAGAATAAAAACAACTAGGGACGACCTAGGAAAACCTGTCTAAACAAAAAAGTTTTAAGCCCTTTTTTAAAGGTGACCACAGACTGGGGTTGTCGTAGGTGTTCAGGGAGGGAGTTCCAGATGTGGGGGGGGAAGCGAAGCAGAAAGCTCGGTCTCCCATGGTGCGGAGTCGTGTGCGGGGCTGATGAAGGAGGTTGGTACTTTGAGACCGAAGGTTACGGGTGGATGAGTGAGGGGTAAGGAGGTCTTTGAGGTATTGCGGGGCGTTACTGTAGATGCAAAGGTGGGTGATGAGGGCGATTTTGTATTGGATTCTTGAGGTTATGGGGAGCCAATGGAGGTCTTGAAGAATGGGGGTGATGTGGTCGTATTTGCGGGTTTTCGTCAGAGTTCGGGCAGCACAGTTCTGAATGAATTGAAGTTTCTGAAGGTGTTTGTTGGGTATGCCGATGAGCAGGCTGTTACAGTAATCAAGCCTAGTCGATGTTGTGCCTCCTAATTACACTACCAAGGGGTAGCATGTATAGACTGAAAAGTAGGGGCCCTAAAATGGATCCTTGAGGGACCCCACAGGTCATACAAATGTTTTTTGAGCTGTGGTCTCCGAGGGCGACAAAGTATTCCCGGCCAGTTAGATAGGTCCTAAACCAGTTTAGGACCGGACCAGTGAGGCCAACCCAATTTTCAAGTCTATCAATAAGGATATTGTGATCAACAGTATCAAAGGCTGCACTCAGATCCAGAAGGGCCAAGACAGATAGTTTTTTGGAGTCAGCATTTATCCTGAGATCATTTACAACCTTGACTAATGCCGTGTAATATATTTTCTAAACAATAACTGCTAATTTTAAGCATGACTGTGTTAAAAATACACAATAACGTGTTGTGTATATATACAGTGGGGCAAAAAAGTATTTAGTCAGCCACCAATTGAGCAAGTTCTCCCACTTAAAAAGATGAGAGAGGCCTGTAATTTTCATCATAGGTATACCCAGGGGTTAAATTGGGATTTTCTATGTGGGGGGGGCTCTGACCGAGGGGCAAATTTCACAAATCTTTCGTGGATTATGCAGTAAATAACAGGCATGAAAACGGGTCAGGGGTGAAAAAGGTGAGAAGGATATTACCCCTCTAAGGGGGTCCGGGTGCATGCTCCCCCATTAGAAAAATTAAATATTCCATATTTTAAAGCATCAATCTGAAGCATTTTGAGATACTTCTTTTGCCAACCTGGGGGAAAACTGGAGAAACGTAACTTCAGCCATGAGTCATGCGGCTAGTTAGAGACTTCCATGCTTAATGCGAGCGCGCATAGCGCGCGAACGAATTTTTTTGGCTGATTTTAGCGAAAAATTGTTTTTGGAGCTTGATGTAAAACAAACAAACATCCGTTTGTCCAATTGGTAAAACATTGTCTAGTGAAGGTAATACGTTTACGTTTCTTAGCCTGGCTTTCAATCTTTATATTGTCTCTATAGCTAGCTTTCCATCTGTCAGTCACTGTCGTGTGTAAAAAATCTACCTCTTCAAAGACGGTAGCGTAAATTTATAATTTTCGTGCGCGATATGCCTACTTCTCAAACTTGCTCCAGATGTCTAGGCCAGCCTATCCCTACCATTATTTAGAATTGTGTTTTAAAACAACATAGATTTGCAATGGAAAAGTTGTAAATATAGGACAACATTGCTCGTGATGGACTAGGCAGACTGCCAAAATCGGCTGGAGAACTCCAGACCCGGCCGCTTATGTGCCGGGGCTCCGCCCCGGACAGCCCCGGCCCAATTTAACCTCTGGGTATACCTCAACTAGAGACAAAATGAGAAAAAAAATCCAGAAAATCACATTGTAGGATTTTTTGGGAATTAATTGGTAAATTCCTCTGTAAAATAAGTATTTGGTCACCTACAAACAAGCAATATTTCTGGCTCTCACAGACCTGTAACTTCTTCTTTAGGAGGCTCCTCTGTCCTCCACTCGCCACCTGTATTAATGGCACCTGTTTGAACTAGTTATCAGTATAAAAGACACCTGTCCACAACCACAAACAGTCACATTCCAAACTCCACTATGGCCAAGACCAAAGAGCTGTCAAAGGACACCAGAAACAACATTTTAGACCTGCACCAGGCTGGGAAGACTGAATCTGCAATAGGTAAGCAACTTGGTGTGATGAAATCAACTGTGGGAGCAATTATTAGAAAATGGAAGACATACAAGACCACTGATAGTCTCCCTCGATCTCGGGCTCCACGCAAGATCTCACCCCGTGAGGTCAAAATCCTGAGAACCACACGGGGGGACCTAGTGAATGACCTGCAGAGAGTAAAGAATGTACAATACATTACAGCACAATACATGAACTGTCATCACTAGCTGCATCACGGGCACTGCACCTTCTATAATTCCAGACATCTGTGTGCCACCAATTCTATCAAGGGCTATCATTATCTATAGGCTAGTTCAAGTTATCAGTATGTGTGGCATCTTAACCACCCAATGCATCACGGGCACTGTGCACCGGTGGATATGGCAACAGGAACAATGTTCGTACAACTTTATAAAGGATGCATGTGTAGCCGGTGTGAATCGGTGAAACTCACTTCTCAGGTATGTAATCTCAGGTATTTCAGTCCTTCAAGAGCTGGGACCAAAGTAACAAAGGCTACCATCAGTAACACACTATGCCGCCAGGGACTCAAATCCTGCAGTGCCAGACGTGTCCCCCTGCTTAAGCCAGTACATGTCCGGGCCCGTCTGAAGTTTGCTAGAGAGCATTTGGATGATCCAGAAGAGGATTGGGAGAATGTCATGTGGTCAGATTAAATCAAAATAGAACTTTTTGGTAAAACTCAGCTCGTCGTGTTTGGAGGAGAAAGAATGCCGAGTTGCATCCAAAGAACACCATACCTACTGTGAAGCATGGGTGTGGAAACATCATGCTTTGGGGCTGTTTTTCTGCAAGGGGACCAGGACGACTGATCCGTGTAAAGGAAAGAATGAATGGGGCCATGTATTGAGAGATTTTGAGTGAAAACCTCCTTCCATCAGCAAGGGCATTGAAGATGAAACGTGGCTGGGTCTTTCAGCATGACAATGATCCCAAACACACCGCCCGGGCAACGAAGGAGTGGCTTTGTAAAAAGCATTTCAAGGTCCAGGGGCCTCATTTATCAACCGTTCGTACGCACTCAAATATGCGTAAACCGTGCGTAAGAATGAATCCACGCAAAATTTGCGATTTAATATGCCAAGAGATTTCTTGGAAGTGTGCGTTAATCTAAGAATGGTCAATACTATGCGTAGCTGAGTACGAACAATTCCAAGTGGTGAAACAAGGCAATTGCATCATGAACACGGGAACTGTATGTAGGCCTATAAGATTGAAATCAATAATGAAAGCATTTTGCAAGGATTTCCATGAAATATTGAATTCATGAAATATTGTAATGATATAGCCTAATTCAACACCATAAGGGGAGTTGTTAATATTGGCGAATTGATGTAATGTGGTGTAATGTTACAATATGCTTGTGGACCACTATAAAAGACAGTCAATTAACACGGAATATCTAAGAGAAGATGGCAGAGTTTTTCATTACCAATTTCCAAATTGTTTGCTCCCTTTTGATTGGTGGTGATTCAACAAATTTAGATAATATGGGTCGTTTCGTATGCAAATACTTGTGTTCGTGCGTACGGCGCTCGTACGAATGTTTGATAAATCACACCTTAGAAATTGTTCTTACGTGGAGGTTTGGAATATTTCCCACGAACAGTTCAAGGTGCGATTTATCAAACATTCGTACGAGCGCCGTACGCACACTTCTAGGAGACTGTCCTTAAATAAATCTCACCTGTTCTTAGTCTATAAACTCGTGCACAAACACAAGTATTTGCATACGAAACGACCCATATTATCTAAATTTGTTGAATCACCACCAATAAAAAGGGAGTAAACAGGTTAAATTGGAAATTGGTAATGAAAATCGAAAAATAAAATAAATGTTTTGCTAAAATTGCTGCTAAATTGAGGTTTTGGTGTCGGAGGTTGAGTGGACCACAACGTTTTATTTGGAACACTTAGCGGTGCTTTGACCAACAAAAAAAAGAATATGCTTTGGGAAAAAGTAGCGATTGCTCTTAACGCAGCGCATCTTCTCAGAGGCGCTCATTGACAGATATATATATATTTTTTAATCAATTTAAAATCAAGTGCAAAAAAGGCTGTAGCGGTACACAGGCGAGACATTGCTGCAAGTGGAGGTTGAAGGGTTGAGATTCTTTGTGTCTATTCCAATAGGCCTATGTAATGCTAGTTTTCAATGACACAAGTCTGTGTTCTAGAAAGAGTGGTCTGGAGTCGCAGAGGTCCGATAATATCAGCTTTAATGCAGCAGTTGGAAATCAACAAGTACAGAGCTCTGGGGTTGTCTACGTTTCCCTAACCGCAACAATATTAGGCTGGTTCACGAAGTCCAACTGGCTATCTGTCCCTGCCCCAGGATATATTATAGGCTACAGTGCCGTCATACAAAATGATCAAAAGAGGGTTGAGCTTTCTCATGCGGGAGTTGTTCTTGCTGGCGCGCCCCACGCTCCGGTGCCATCTCAGCCCGGCTTGAAGGTTGCTCCTAAAATGAAGAGATTAGGACACAAAATACAGCCTGTTCCCCACACTGTGTGTGAGACACAATGTTTAATCCTAAGCAAACTTCGAAGTTCTTAAAACATTACTTTAATAAGCACAATATATGTTAATAAGCACAATATATTCTTTAAGACATGCATCCTTTATAAAGTTGTACGAACATTGTTCCTGTTGCCATATCCACTGGTGCACAGTGCCCGTGATGCATTGGGTGGTTAAGATGCCACACATACTGATAACTTGAACTAGCCTATAGATAATGATAGCCCTTGATAGAATTGGTGGCACACCGATGTCTGGAATTATAGAAGGTGCAGTGCCCGTGATGCAGCTGGTGATGACAGTTCATGTATTGTGCTGTAATGTATTGTACAGTCTTTAATGTGGACAAGTTGAGACGTATCTCGTATAATTCCACCAAAATGGGTTTAGGGAAACGATATTTACTAATGAGCCACTCACTACTTTCTGCAAAGAAGTCATAGGCTACCTGTCTCTAAAAAGGCGCTCTCGGCGAAATATGGCGTGTTCTAAATCTTCCAACACAGCTAGATCTGCCATCTTCTCTTAGGTATGCCGTGTTAATTGACTGTCTTTTATAGTGGTCCACAAGCATATTGTAACATTACACCACATTACATAAATTCGCCAATATTAACAACTCCCCTTATGGTGTTGAATTAGGCTATATCATTACAATATTTCATGAATTAAATATTTCATGGACATTTTTGCAAAATGCTTTCATTATATCTCCTCCAAAATCCTTTTGACAGTGGACAGGCAGATGTCAAAAACAACTTTTTAATCTTTGCCGGGCTCAATCGGTCCAGAGGAAAGGCTTCAAAGAGCAGACAGAAGGTTGGCAGGATGACACCTTAACCGTCCCGCTGCGGGGTGGGGGAAGGTCGCAGAGTGTCGACAGACGGCTCGTTGGAAAGGTCTCGATTTGTAGGGGTGTTTTTGGAGTTGTGACACGCTCCGTTAAGCTTTGAGCTTGGGGATGGGTTTAGGGACCCCGTCTTCACGCGTGGCCCTTGTCACCACGCTCTAAGGCGGCAACCTGGGGGCAACGGAAAGGCCTCGGGTCACCAAAGGTCACCCTAAGCCAACCCCCTCTTCTTGATGGTGTCGCTGCGTTCGGGGAGTCTGGCCGGACGACGGAGTAAATCGCTCCTGCTGTGTAAGCTTTAGGTAATGGAGGCCAAAAATGTAGGTGGGCTTCGTGCGGCCTTCCCATAGAGGTATTATAACTAGAGGGCATCATGCATGGCTTCCAAGATGGCGTCTCCATTCATTTCTATGAAAAGTGCTCAGTGGCGCAGTGAGGCAAGCGAGAGCGCGAAACTGACAGCGCCATCTTTCCACTTCTGTGTCTTCCGGTCTAAGCTAGGAAAAAAGTGAGCCCCTAGCTTTAAACAGGTGCTCACTTTTTTCCTAGCTCCGAGCTGGCTCCGAGATTCGTGCACTCTTGCAACTAGCTCTACACATCATACTTTGCGACAACCAGTTGCGAGCTTGTGAGCTGGAGCTAAGGCATTGCAGAAAACTGTCAGAATGTGGTAGCCTACAAGTCCGATCAAGAAGCAGATACATGTGAACTTACTTTTATACCAATTCTACTGTATTGCTTCTTAATGGAAATAAAATACTATTTTATTCACCAGGTAAATAAATGAACAGCTATTTCTTAAAAACACAAAATCTCTGCCGGGCAAACAAGGTTTGAATTATTGGTAACAATACATCTCCAAATATCTTTATACACAAGCACACATACATTCACAGCCATTTCTTCTATGCTATACTTCTTTGATATGTCATAGATGACTCTGCCAAATGCACCTTGCCTGTGTTTCTTAGCGAGCCATTCATTCCACTCAATCACATTAAGGTGATCAGACAGCAAACTCTGTCCGATTTCCCCGAAGCCTCCAGATCTGCTCTTTGTATGTTCGCCAGGCCCTTTCAATGTGCTGGGTATGGGCACCAGTATGGGGATCTACATACCACCTGCTGTGGTTAACTGTGTGGTGGTTGTACCCTAATGCAGGGAGTATGCTGTAGGCACGCCACTCGTCGCTGATGATTGATGACCCAGGCCTCACATGATGGGTAATCAAGGGGACTAGATGTCTTCGAGATCTTTTTTCCAAAAGGCGTAAAACAGGCTTACCATTTATGTGCCTTTGATGCCTAAAACTCAACTAACCTGCAACACTATGCAGCCTAGTCAAGTTTAGAACACCAGCAACCAGTGCTACTCGAGGGGCAGCCAGAGGAGACTGTGTTATTCCTTTAATCCTTTAAAAAAAAAGTGTATTTGGACCTCATCCAACTGTTTTAAAAGTAATCTCAAAACATGGCTGATAAATAACCAAAAATGTGATCACTAGTGGGTAAGCAGTAGAACTTGTATATGGGGATTGTATTTAAAAATAAATAAATAATGTATTGTCAATGTTATGTTTGATATGCGTTAATGCCTTTTTTAAGGTTGTATAGCCTTTTTTACTCTGGCAGGGGGACTGCCAATGGAAATTAGCCTTTTGGCTATAATTGGGGCATTTACATTTTAAATGTTCATGAATGTACAGTGTACACAATTATTGATTTTGTTTTGATTGTGTTAATGTTTATACAGTTGATTGATGTTGATTAAGCAGAATATGGAAACCCGTTATTGCAAATTGGGTTATTTACAACATTTAAGTAAGCTATAAGAGTCAATAAGATAACATTTATGTTAACATATTAATGCATTACTTTACAATTCTCACTAGGTAAAAGCAGGTAAAATTGCTCTGTTGTCTAACTGTAGCTAATTGTTGCAGGTGTTGATTTCGGATGAACTGGTGGAGGACGAGGAGGAGGAGGGGGACAACGAAGTGGATGGGGTGGAGGGGGACAACGAAGTGGAGGAATAGGAGGAGGATGAGGGGGAGGAATAGGGGGAGAGGGAGGGGGAGGAGGAGGGGTTGACAATCAAAATATAAGACAATTCAGGCCTTAAAAATCTATTTAAATAAAGTGTTTGTTTATACTTTAAATCGTGTGTTTTTTTCTTTAAGCATACACATAATAAGTTACTGTAAATAACCCATAAAAGGTTTAATTTGGGGTTGATTGTCTGCTTTGCATTTGCCTTATTGATCTTTTGTGTGCCTAAATGATCATGTATTGTTTGAATAATTTATTGATGTTTTATGCCACCTTCTCTCTTACATATAATTAGGACTTTTATTTTGACAAGGTAAAAGCTATCGCAGATTGGTCTGTGCTACTGTGAACTTGTTATGATTACAGATTTTGTGACGAACGGATGCACATGCATCCATTTCTGAAGTTTTATAGTTTAATAGACCCGTATAAGGCTACAGCTCTTACGGTGGTGATAGTTTACTTTATGGAATGTTTTTTCTATGCAAAGGAAGAAAATCAAGTAGCCTACATTTAACCAGCAGTAAGTTTAATGCCACTATACATACGGGGATCCGTTACAGTTACAATACACAAGGTTGTATACTTTGTATACAATAAATATCCATTAAATGCATACATGTGACTATAAATTAGGGTTGATAAATTGATTCTGCATTTGGTATGCAAAAGTTATCAGGACGTCGCAAGGGAACGTCCCCATGACGTTGGAGACAAACGTTCCCTGAACGTCCCCTAAATGGTATGAGGACGTTACATGGACGTCCCGGGGACGTTTGTCTGCGACGTCCCCGGGACCTTTAGGGAACCCTACAAAAAGACGTCACGGGGACGTTCCCTTGCGACGTCCTGATAACTTTCGGGGACGTTCAGGGGACGTCCTGGGGACGTCATTTTGTTAGCTGGGATTTTTCACTCATAATCTAAACTCCAATTTGCGTGCAAGAACGTCTCTATCACGTTGTATCCATGCGTCGTTGCTAACGTGATTACGCGTAGTGACGTTGGCTAGAACTGAGTACCCTTTGCCGACAAAAGACACTTTTTTTGCCACAAAAACGTTGTATCAGAGAATTTCTAATATAAGGAGAACTCCCACTCTCGGGATACTTCCGGGTTCTGAACTGGTTGCAGTTCCACACTAATTCCATATGATGGCGCTAACGGTCGAGTGCAGAATGAATGGAGGTCTATGGAGCTATACCCCTAAAAATCCACTTTTCTCAGGATATAATTTTTTTCTCGTAATTTTAATTTGGAATTCGAAAGGGGAGGCAAAAAAAATACTAACTGCTGGGTGATTTTTTTAAAGTAGTTTTTTTGTTCTAAAAATACTTTTACAATGTCAGAGACGTCATACACATCGTACGACCAGAGATACCGTATTACGGCAAGCTCCGGTCACTTTCTTTTCTCTCTCTCTCGAGGCATCGACAACACAGCTGACAGGTTAGGCTCCCCCTGTCAATACACATGCTAGAAAGAGTTTTGGCTTGCTAATGTTGTTTCTAATGTTGCTAATGCTCTGTTACGCACGCCTCCCAAAAGCTCAGCCTTACGGGCCTGCTTCTGGACTACCAGGCCATAGTGGTCGGCTATGGCATGAAGGTCCTCTATGCGCGATGCCTCAAGACGAACTACAGATGGGTCTTCAATAAAACTGGACACGGCCGAGGTAGCCATTCCAAACAGAAAGCTAATAAAGCTACAATGCTAACAAAACACAGCCCAAAAAAAACTAGACACCCAAGGCTCACAACCCCGTCAAACACACCCCAATCACCAGAACCCAACGGAACTTAGCGCAGCAGGGCTGTGGATCTCTTAGATACCGGACGAGCCCCCAATATGTTACGCACGCCTCCCGAAAGAGGGAACGCAACACCCTACTGCGCACAAGAACCCTAGGGCTAGGCGAACGGATTGTGGAGTCGTGGTGTAGAACACAAGAGAAAACAAGAAAACAAGGCTAAGCACGGGTAACAGTATTTATTAACTGATAACCAAACGTTTAGGGAAAAGGGGCTGGGCACGACCAAAACAAGGAAAGCAAAAATAATAGTTACTATCCCTACCTTGTCACAGTTTCTTCCCTAACTAGCACCGTAGGTCTGGCGCTCTGCCCAAAAATACAGGGGTTGGTCGGCCCAGGTCTTACCTAGTGTACATAGACAATAGGTGTTCCTGGGGGTAGTGTAAGCCCCAGGGCCTCTTGCCTAAAGCACGTAGCTTTCCCCTTCTCCCCCTGGGAACAAAACCAAAAGGTGTTAACCCAAATAATAAACAATGTTAACCACAAATACACAATTCTCAAACACACAGGTACGAATTCGAAAGTCAATGTCAGAAGTTGTCAGAAGTACAAATGTTACACAGCAGCACACAAACCAACATAAACAGCAGTCAGCCAACCTCCCTAGCTGGTCAACCACAGAGGTTTAAATAAGGCACAACACAGGTGAAACCACTGACGAGGGGGGGGCGGAGTCCGGACCAGGGGAGTCGACCAATCAGCCCTGAAACTGGCTTCAGAAGCCATCTTGCCCACACCTGAGGAAAAGAGACCCCCCCACAAAAACCACAAACAAACAGACATACGGACACAGAAACACTCTAGAGCACTGGGGACGTAACATGCTCTGACATTATGATTCCACTTCGGATGCCATCAAGCGGGATCTCTGGTCGTAGTCAGTCCATCACTAACCAATCAGCATTAATTAGCAGAATGCTAGCGTGTTATGGGCAACAACGACTCACCTTGTAAGAAATCGAAAGGACATAAGTACTCGTTCATCCAATTTTCGACCTATAATCCATGTTGAACATGCAAAAACTACAGTAAAATCTGAGATTTCTCAACGACAATCAGGTGAAAGAGATAAATTTAGCCGTTTAGCTCCATAGACTCCCATTCATTCTGCACTCGACCGCGATCACTCCCAGTGGAACTCTGGTGGAACTGCAACAACATTCGGTACAATGGGGCTTAATGAGGAGTGGCAAGGCTCTCCTTAAACAGGCTCTGGTTGTATCCTCCTAAACGGGTGTTTAGACTTAGTGACGTAGGCTAGAACTTAGTACCCGTCGGCGACAAAAGACACAAAAACGTTGTATGGTCCTAAACTGTGTAAATACAAGCAACTCAATCGCTAAGAAACTTTTGACACCAACGTTCTCTATGTAGTCCAAATATTGACCGAGGCTTAGGGGGGCATAAATAAATAATTATAATAATATTGTAACGTTCTCCTCAATGTTGCGTGTGAGATTAAGGAGGCAGGGAATGGTTTCTGACTTCCTTGTGTTTATTTAAATGCAGAACCGATGAATCTTGATCACTTTTGGCCGTGACCACGCCGTGCTTCTTGCTAGTTCGCTCACCAGCCACCAACAGAACCCCGCTCCCCAAACTCCCCAAAACTTCCCGGTTGTCTTGGTTGTCTCTCGCGAGACAACCCCAATAGGTCTTAACACAGAACCACATCAATTTGCTGATAACATGCATAACAATAACAGGAACACAATAACTCAGCTCGTTACACAATATATGTGAGATAACAACGGTTGTGGTCCTAGCCGAAGGTAAAATTTATTACGTACAAAAAGGCCATCTGCAAAACAGTGTTGCAGGAGCTGAGGCGCACGGGTAGGGAGGGGAGGCTACACCTCGCTGCTCCCCCCAGCCGTCAGAAAAAGAGATATGGAGTTGTGGGTGCAAGCAAGGGCACAGACACAGTGTTACCGTTTCAGAAGGGGCATTTATTAGCCACGGTAATAGTAGGGAGAAGGGGCTAGACGGGACCAAAGTAAAGAAACTAAATACAGCACACCCCTTACCTGTCCTAACTACCTACCAAACAATAATACTTGCTAACTGGCGCTCGAGCCGAACGCCCTAACCAAAATACAGGGAGTGGTCCACCCAGATCTAACCTAATGTGCGCTGTGAGGGAATGATAGCATTATACTGCTGATCAATGCTGCTATACCAATCAATATCTAATATGAATATGTAAACACACATGTTTTGTAATGCTAATAACTAAGATACAAATATCGAATGTGATCAATTGATTTAATAAAGTAACAGATAAGAAACACTGAAATGTAACTTTGGTGTGTGGACAAGAATGCAGATGTCAGGCAAACTGACTTGGGAGGCGAGTTAATGTAACTTTGGTGTGTGGACAAGAATGCAGATGTCAGGCAAACTGACTTGGGAGGCGAGTTTGTGACGCTCAGGGACTGTTGTGAGCACAATGAGCTAGTCAGCTCATGGGAGTAAAAGTGTCAACTTGGGAGATAAGGTGATGCTGGGAACGTAACTCTTCTCTGCTTCAGGACGAGTCAGACCGGACAGTTCTTACTATGGATAATATGTCCCCTTCCCCTGGAGACCCTGCCCCCCCTTCTCACTGGATGTCCCCTGGAGACCCTGCCCCCCCCCCTTCTCACTGGATGCCCCCCTTCCCCTTGGAGCCCATCTGCCCCTTTACATCATCTGACCTAGGAGTGGTCTTACCCTCTCCCCTTCCCCTTGAAGACCACACCCTGTATATCATCAGGACCTCGAGATGACCTGCTCTCAACTCTGGAGAACTCAACCCCTTGGATTGCATCAGACCTGTGGGTCTTGTCCACCCCCCTCCCTGAACAACACCAGACCTGTGGGTCTTCTCTGCCCCCTCCCTCTCCTAACATCACCAGGTCCGTGGACTGCCCACCATGCGCCAGCATGAACGCCCTGGACATTTAATTGGTTAACAATTGCCACCCCAAGGTCTCCTGACTCACCAGACCTCCCTCTCTGGGGAGTACAAGACCTGTCTCCCAAGGGCGGGGAGACAGAACTTGGGAGGGGCAGAACTTTCTCGGATATTCTGTCACGACCACTTTCTCAACAAAGGCGCCTTCGTTCGTTCTAATCTTATACTCTGTTTTGGTGGGACGACTGCTGTTGCATCATCGACTGATTCATTGGGTAACGGGAGGGAGGAGTAAATAGGGTGATGGGTGCCACCTAAGAGACAGAGCAAAACCAACACACACACGGAACACATGACAGGACTGGGGACGTAACACATTATGTAGACAGACTGTTAGGTATATTTCTTTATCAAGTAGTGCACAGAGTCGATAGTCAAGGACGTTTTTTTTACATGCGCATGGAGCATGGAGACAAGTCAGATCGCCAAAGTTGTCTGAAAGCTTCACAGTAATAGGCAGTTCTTTTATACATGGTTTGAACAAGTTACAGGATGGAGACAAAACGTACGCCTCCCCATGTAGAGGCGTAAGTCTGTCACCTTTGAATGTCAGCTAGTCAGTCTAAAGCTTGTGGATGTTTCATGCTTTCAAGTTTCATGCTTCGTTTGCAACATGTTTTTGAAACCTGCTCCTCATACATGCACTGCAAAAGATCAAACAATCAGCATATTTAAGCAAGGGTTGAAGTTTAAGGCAAACAGAAACATTCCTTGGGTGTTCCACTTCTGCCAAACCACATTTGGGTGCAGTTGTTTTCTTTTTCTGAGCGCATAGATGTCACACACACACACACACACACACACAGCAGCATTCTTTTCAGCCTGTTTAACAACTTGCTCAAATATTTCCAACACAGACATGAGGACAATCTCCCGCCCTGCCTGAAACAATGACGCAACCTTCTAGAAGGTACTGTAAGTTCTTTAACCCGTTCATCTCAACCCCAAACCTGCGTGTGCATCACCTGGCTCTTAAAGCGTTGATGCACTCTCTTCACCCAAAAACCCACTTTTACTGACCCCTCTTTCCATGGCCTTGCTTCGCATCCTCAACTTTCAAACAACCCCCAGTCCTTATCTAAAACCAGAACTTTTCCACCTACTTTTCCTCTCCGCTGCCTTCCTTGTGGTCGACCAGGAAGATCTGCAGAGGCTGAAAGTTGCATATACTTTCTGTGGCATTGTGCCTCCAAACCCCACCAAGTAGCACACCCAGGATCATTGCAGGACCAAGATCCCACAGCCTCAGGAGCTGGTGACCAGGATAGAGGAGGTTCTTCAGAACTTCCAAATGTCCAAGGACCCAAACAATGTCCCACTCTTCAAGCCGACAATGCTGAAGACCTGGAGGATCCAGCGGGTCCACATACTGAAGGGCTGCCTCAGTGACCCACAGCTGGAAGATGGGATCATATACAGGTATGGGGGAACCGCTCAATCACGTCCAAGGGGAGGGAGCCAGAGTGCCCATCTGGATCCCAATGCAAGGCACTTCCCAGCAGGAAGGCTACCACTTTCACCAGGCTCAATGGGTGACTGGCAACGGTGTCTCTCCTGAGCTGTTCCAGGCCCAGGGTATGACTGGAGTGGCACGCTGGACTTTCAGAGGCTGGTAGACCTGAAACAGCCTGATGTCCTCCTTCAAGCGATGTTTGATCTTGTGCTCGTGATGGAGCTGAATGCAGCCTCTGTAAGGGTGACAGGCCAGCCAAGTACAAAGCCTTCTTTCTTCTACATCTCAAACAGGGGCACCAGAGAAATGTTTGCGTTGAAATACCTGGAACCTGGCTGTCGTCCAGTACCTATCGACTGGGAAAAATACAGAACCCCTGGCCCTCTCAGCCCTGTCACCCTACAACTGCAAACACCCAGTTCTCACTGCAGTCCTTCAGCGAGCCCTCCATGGCGTTGTCTCATTGTCCTGCGCCTCTCCCCCCTGCTGCACTGAATCTCAAGCGTCAGAGTTCAGAGGAACCCCAGGACAATATAGGTAACTTTATATTGTTCAGTTCTTTAGTATTAGACTTTAATTTATACATTCTACTTTAACTTTTACTCAACTTTTTTAAAGATACGTATATGTTTATTGTATGCACCTTCCTGCCACAGTAAATTCCTCGTTTGTGTGAACTCACATGGCAAATAAAAAATGTCTGATTCTGAAAGGATCATTTTGAATAGTACATAAAGGTACACGTACAGACATCCATTTGTGGTTTTCATAAACACACTACACACTGTATTTACTAAGAATAAACTGTATCCTATTTCTTTCTCAGCTGTGCCATACACACCAGCCCTTGCTATGGCTGACTCTCCTCGGAGTGCCCCGACCGGGCCTGTTAAAACTGGAGGCCGGGTGCTTGTTCTGGACCACACCAGGTGGACTAGCCCGATGACAGTGGCCATTGACGGTCTACTCACCACACATCATGGACTGAAGGAGACATGCTGAGGCTTGTGGACCATGAGTACGCAGCCATGGTCCACAGTTCCAGCACTGACCCAAATTCCCTCCTACACCCAACAACACGGCTGCACATCTGCAGATATATCTTTTGATCTTGAGACTTAATACATGTTAAAACAAGTTCAGATTTCAGCATGAGTCTTTGATTTGAGAACATGCACGTAAAATCTTGTTTTTTCAGTTACACTCTTTCGCAACTGGCCCCACGGGCTCTGGTAAAAAAAGTTTCCTTGTTCCTTGTTCCTTGTTCCTTGTCCATGTAAAAGCTGAGAGTGGAGAACATATTGTTTCACTCTTCTGACGGATCTCGGGCTCTGCGGTAGGTAATTGACAGTATATTGACAAGTAGTGTTCATTAGTTATATATTTGCATATTTGCTTAGTTACTACCATCAATAATTATGGGGATTGTTTTTGTGGATGTTGTTTTGTTGTTGTCGTTGTTTATATATATATTGTATTATGTATTATTGTATATTCTTGCATTCACCACAAAACCTTGACATTATAATGTGACATTAATTAGTTATAAATTGTGTGTTGGCATAATTAAAAGATAAATGTCTTAGTATTCTTGTTTGTGTTTCTGTGGCTCGTTGGCCAGAGTGAGCTACTAACAACATTTAGTGGTCATAGGTTTGATTCCCAAGTAGCACATTTACTGATGAATATGTTTAGTGTACACAACTAAGCTTGTAATGAAAATCATGTTGTACAATATCTGCTGCTACATTTATCAACATCAATGTGTAGTGATGTACTGTGAATTGCTGACCTTGGAGTAGGCCTAAGTAGGAAGTATTGCTGTGGTAAATCTGCGCTTTTTTGTTAAACAGACACGGCCATGGCTGGACAGACAAAGCAATGGAGGGCTTTGGGGCTACTGCTGTTTGTGTGTCTCGCGCTCCAGACAGTGGAGTTTGGTAAGACACCATGACCGCTCTTTCCTTCTATTACACAATACTGGACCACTTCTCTCTGTGTGTCATTGGTGGCCAAGCCGCGAAGAAGTTATGAAATTTGGCACACTCTTTGGGACCAGTACCCTCATCAATTTCACCAAGTCTCATGTCTCCCAGTCCAACCGTCTAGCGCCACCAATGGGTCAAAGTTGAAGGTGTGTTTACACACGATACTTTTGAACCATGTGCCGCATTCTCCAAAATGAGGTATCATTGGATTCCCTGGATCAAGACGACTTCAACGCACTCTATGACATCATACCCAGTTATATAGATTCTCCGCCATTTTGAATGTTAAGGAAAAGCGTTTTTTCGCTACTCCTCCTACAATTCTTGTCCAATCTTCTTAAAAAATGCCACAAATGATCTTCAGACCAAGCCTCACAATAGTTGACGATTGGAATTTTGATTTTCGCAACCGTTTGTTAGTTACAGCCAATCAAATTGATGTTGCCGAATTGATGTGGCCGCCATTTTGAATGAGTGAATGTAACGTTTTTTTCCCTACCTCTCCTATAACGTTGTCCAATCTTCACCAAATTTAGCACAGGGGGGTATTCCATCAACGTCGATTAAGGAAAAGCAAGACTTATTTCGCCAAGTCTCACTTACTTTAGCGAGAGTTCCGTTCCATTAAGGTGGCTTATTTTAGTTCAAGCTACGTAACCAAGGTAACTTATACTTCGGAACTAGCCTGCTCCGTGTCAGGCTAAAAGTCAAGCTAAACTAATATGTGTTGCAAAGAATTTCAAACAAGCGGAAACAGAATCTGAAAAGACAGTTCCGTCGAGTAAATTCTTGCACGCAAAACACTTTAGTCCGTGTTCGGAAACGTAGCCTAAATTAAGACTTTTTGAAGTGCATAGCCTACATGAACTATTTACGTGTTTAATTCATTTCCCAAAAATATATACATTTAAATAAACAAGTTAAGAAATAATGTCACTTTAACAGTTTTCAAAAGCCATTGGTTAAGTGACATAAAATAAGGCCTTTAGAAACTAAACAGAGCGTCTAGACAAGTTACAATCGCTTATGCCGTATCCGTTCTTTGACAACCCTTTTATTTGTTATATTAATAAATGCGTGCGGCAAAGTTATTTTGAAGTAGGCCTAATTGATTAGGCCTAATTGTGTTCAAGATGTGAAGACAAAAACATTATTAGCCCACATCAAGTTCAAGTTTGAATTTGATCCTACAATTTTCAATTGCTGCCACGTTGTTTTTTGGGTTATTTTCTCAATCTCGTGTTGAGAATATCGGCCATAGGCCAGCCTACTGTCAGAACGGTTTTAAACAGCTCATCAAAGTACGCTAATTATCAGTGAATCACTGAATGCATATATGTTAATTTGGTATGTCTACAATTTACGCTTTTTAACGGTCGTAATGGTTTGACAAGTTTTCTCCCATGTCATGTTAATTGCGGCAACCCTTTTTTGGGACAACTCCAAAAAAACTCAAAAGAACAATTTACGCTGCTGAAACAACACCACTCTGCTGGTTTACGCTTTGCTTTTTGCGACATAACTCCTCTTTTCGACGATCGCCTTATCTGGGCTGCACAGTCTAAGCTTATTGAGGTCTAGCTTGAGTTAGCGTTGCCTGTTAGTGGAACGGAACGTTAGTGGAACGGTTTGAGGCTTAATTCTGAGTTGACGTTTACCCAAGTGAGACTTATTCGTTTTCGCGAGACTTGCGAAATTTTCTAAACCTTTAGACTGGAACAGCCAATCAAAGTCATCAACCAAGCCACCATAAAAGAAGTGAGGTCATATTTCAGCACCTCTTTACTGCATTGACACCAAATGTGGTATAGGGACTAGGGACCTTGTTCTAAAGAGGTCCAAAATAGGTCATGCCATTTCACCTCTAGGTGGAACTGCAATAAGCACAAATTCGTCACCAATTATCTTCAAGCCACACAAACGTTTTCACATGGTGTTTGTTT
The DNA here is from genome assembly GCA_903064625.1 of Mallotus villosus. Lineage (NCBI taxonomy): Eukaryota > Metazoa > Chordata > Actinopteri > Osmeriformes > Salangidae > Mallotus > Mallotus villosus. The sequence continues at coordinate 56,138 of CAEFZP010002201.1, forward strand.
TCCCGGTAAAGCTGATCTAAGTCGGAGATGAAGCCGCCAAAACAGGAAGTGAGATCATATCAAATCTGACAACCGCTTGCCACACGAAAAACTGCTTATATTTTTACCCAGTAACTAAATACTGTAATTTCCACCACTGAGAATAGCTCACTAGGATAAGTTGGTGTCCTGGCAAGGGCAACGTAAGAGGTTCGAATCCAGCAAAAGCCAGCAAGCTTGTCATGTCGCTGGTTATCTGTTTACACTATCAAACCTCACCTCACTCTATCAAAATGATTTTAGATTTTCGAAACCGTTTGTCCGGTACAGCCAATCGAAAACGGCAGCAGAGCCGCCAAACAGAAAGTTGTGTCATATCTCAGCACATCTTTGATGGATTCACACCAAACTTGCTGCGTGTACTCGGAACCCTCTTCTGAGGATGTCGAAAGTTTCTTCTGGGTCATCTGACCTGCTTGGCCACCCCATTGCTGCTGTGCAGCTATATTTCATTATTATTATTATTAGTGTTACTATTAGTACTGGATAATAATAACATACGTGGCATAAGACATTGATTCTAAACTATCTGAAATAAATTCAGCTAATCAGCTAATTGGTTCCCAAACCACACGGCACAAGGCAAGTCCAGGTGTGCCATGGGATTTTGTGACAGTTATATATTATTATTACAATATACAACTATACAATAGTTATGAATTTTTTTTGCATTTACTATAGTTGTTTGTCAAATTTGGCATTAGTAAATACAAATTTACGTTTACAGAGTGATAACACGTGTTATAGAGGCTATATTGGATATTAATTTTGTCTTGCCCTTTGTTGTGCCTTGGGCACTGAAAGTTTGAAAACCATAGTCTAATAGTATACACTATGTACATGTACGTTCTATGCATCTTCTATGCATATGTTCTATGCTTCTTATAATATAATTGATAAGCAACAAAATGGCAATAAATTCAGTCCCTTCTGGCTGCAACAATCACAACAAACCCTCCCAAGATCCTGCTTTGACTAAATAATTCATCAGTTAATTAGTACTGTGACATCATGTGTTGATGTAAATAAAAGTTTAAACTACTGATACTGAAGAGATATAAAAGACACAAACAATGCTTTCACTAAACATAACATGGCTGAACAAAGGAACTGACCTCAGTAACCAGGAGCTATTTAGTATTGCTATCGCAAAAATGGCCAGTATGCATCGCCAAAAAACAGAACTATTAATACTATTGTATTACACTGTAATTATGACATGACATATATTGAGATGAAGATGCAAGAAGAGATAGGGCCTTTTGGCGAGGGAGATACTTTGACGGGATCCGGCAACTAGGTCTGCCAGTCGTTAGTTGGAATGTGGCGTGCAGCCAACATGTCGGCAGTCAATTTCATACTTCTTCAGTTGAAATAGCTAGATTTGCATTGGCCATTGAACTGAATGGGAGTAGTAACCTGTAAGTCTCCATTTCTATACATTACCTCCATGGTCTCCATAGAGTTGACAGGGGAAGACTGGGAAGAGCTGCCTGCAAGCCTGGTCTCTCTTCACAGGCTGAGGGGACTACATGACCAAATTACCCATGAGGCCACACCTGACACACAGTAAACCTTTACCAAATGTTTCTATCCACGTACATACTGTAGATTGAAATCATACACATATATTGTTTTCATTTGATGCCTTTTCAGTTACATTCCTTCTGATGAATGAAAGCAATGCTATAATAATGTAATGTTACATAAAAGCAAATAGTGGTAAAAGAATATGACTCAAGGAAAATGCATAGGGCCAATTGGTCTCTCCTTTTGCCACAGCATCCCTTTGCTAAGGTCAGCAATGTCCCATATTGGAGCCCGTCAGTTATCTGCTCCTAAAAGGTAAAACTGGATACTCTCAGAAATGGTGCAACAAGTTAACATGTGACTACATATTTAAAATACTTAACATGTATTCTTGTGTTCTATAGTGTTTTGCAGTATAAAACGACAGAGAAGGACATAGTTGAAGATTTGAAAGGTTGCCAGGATTTGCCACAGTGCATTCTCCAAAAGGAACAGGTAGGAACATAAACAACAAGTACCCAAAGTGGCTTCACCTACGAAAGAGGGTGGTTGTAACCACCAAGCTAAAATTTCTTTATTGGGTGTGCCACGACTTCGTCAAGCATATCCTTTGTTATCTCACATATATATTCATCTTATATGTTTTCCTGTTTCTCTTTATTATTCCAACTTCTTAGTTCTTCCGTTCGCTTTAACTAGTCCTGCATACTTTCACCGATTCATACAATTTAGGTATCAAAACGTTCAGCTCCTTCAGGAGATTTGTGTTATGACTTTTGGTATTTCTCACTTTTATACTTTTTAAAATATTAAGGTTTTAGTGCAAATTATTCTCCCATTAAAAGTAATTGTAAATCCTTTCAAATCATTAAAAAGCTTCCACCTCTTCAAACGTAACTACTTCAGCATACTTTCAGCTAGAGACACCATTCAACCTTTAAAATGTTCACAAGACATTCAGCTATTCCCAGCTTTTTCAAATATTCAGCCAGTTTTGAATTATGACAGTTTTAAATACATATTTTTTTTTGCTCCTTCTTGAGTTTTCGAATGAGCAGCGAGCAGAGTGGCACACTCTGCTTGCTGCTCCTTTTCTTATATTCAACTAAATTGTCAAACGAATTCCTCTAACCTTCATATAGTTTAACTTGCAGAAACAAGTTAGACCTTAAAATGTAGGAAAATGTGTCCTCTTTCAGCCAATGTAACTACTTAAGAGCTCACATTTACAGATTTTCAGATATGAGCCTTGAAGCGAGAGCAGCCTTTCAAATTCTCTCACTAACTTCAACGGAAAGGTGGCTAAAATTCGTCAGAGAAATTTGAAAGTAGACGTTTTTTTAAACTGCCGGTAGAGTCGGATTTCTGACTGCACAGACAAATAAATGACATCTCTGGTTTCGGCAGAGTCTTGGGTCTCGGAAAATATCCTCATTTTTTTGATTGGAAGTATAGTTTTGCGACTAGGTCAACTTGTTTGAGGTATGGATACTAGGTAAATGTTCGTTTTTCTTTGTAATTAGCTTTCACAGCTGCGCCGTCACCGTGGTAACCAAACAGACTGAGACACGCACCATGAATCTTTTTGGAACTGCCAAACGAGTTGTATTTCTGACCGCACAGACACATAAATGATATCTATAGTTTCGGCAGAGTCTTGGGTCTCGGAAAATATCCTTATTTTTGGGATTGGACATATAGGTTTAATCGAGATAGCGCGATGGCTCTCCATAACTAAAAACGGTTGGACTTCCACAATCGACCAAATTGGCCAAACAAGGTATGTACATTGAGCTTAAAGTGTACATAATCTAGCTAGATCGTTTATTTGAGCAAGTTTCCCAAAAACTGCAAAAATCGAGGCTCGAATCAAGACTGTCATAGACAGTCACGAACAGCCAAACCGGGGCTGGGGTAGCTAGCTACTGTAAGCAGTATCTAGCTTACTGTAGGAAATCTCCCAATGCATCCTCTCTCTAGCTTTGCTTCGGCTAAAGTCAGATGGATGACAATGCATGCATTGTTCACGCCTACGGTGTTAATACAGTCTGTACAAATACCACTTTGACACACTTGCAAGAAATTATCCGCTGGTTAGATGTAGCATGATCTTATTTAATACCCACAATACTGTAGTTCAGCTTTTTGCAGCAGCAGCTTTTAAATCTGAGTTCGAGTAGCTTTTGCAGTCGCACAACAAAGTCACGTAATGTGACGAGATTACATTTAAAAGTATAACAAACTCACCAGGGACGACGGCAACATCGGCAACCTTGCACCATGGATTATGATTTTTATGTCATCTTTAAATTCAGTGTCTGAACAGGACTGGGTGTGAAGGCACACATGATTAGTTTCTCCTCCACCTTGAACATGAAACCTAGATTCTAGGTTATAAATGTTGCCAAAGACCAACGGTTGCTACGTTACAAGGAACCAATCCGATTGGCCAACGCTCTTCACTGTTCTACTGTCTTTCCACAAGTACTTTCCAGCTCTGAAAAGAGTTCCAGAAACTACATTTCTGCAAGTTTTTCCCTTTTCTCAACTTATTTAGCATCTTTTTAGGTGAATTCATTTTATAAGGATTGAAAAATAATTCAAAATATGAACAATATAAACCTTCTACTTTTTCTGCTAGGACTTCAATTCATTCCAGTGTTGTCCTTTTACCTTCAAATTCGTTCAACCCAGACTTCAGCAACTGGTTTTCGGCTAAATGTTCACATTTTCCTGCAGCTCATCTTTCTGAATTTTTGCCCTTTTTGGTTTGCATTTTTCTTCTTCTTTTCTGTAGTTTTATGCCTTCGTCGAGCTCCAGCCCCTTTCAAAAATACCTTTCGGGCGCTTTGAAGCTTCAGGTTATAACTTTCTACAAAATGTTCACAATGTTCAGCTTTTTTAGCATGGTCAGCTATCCCCATTCAGGTTTTCAGCATTCTCACTGCTGTTTCGCAGGAACAGCCGTTTCTAGTTATTTATTCCCCCCTAAGGCTCGGTCAATATTTTGACTACATAGAAAACGTCGATGTCAAAAGTTTCGTCATGGTCCCGATTGAGTCGCTATTACTTTTATTTACGTTCCGTTGCTGTCAGAGATATTAATCTATCAAGCATTGCACAGTCAGTCGGTGAGCAAGTTAAGAATGCTTTATTGCTTGCGGCCACAAGGAGACAAAAACATCACACGCCATTGTGCTAGAAGTTTGTCTGACTAGCAACCGTTGTTGGTAGTCATTTTAAACACCAGCGCTCAGGACTGTAATTGGCTAATACAAAGTATTTAAATGTTCCATGGCTCTTCTTCATTGGCTCCTCTGCATAGACCTTGCGCGTGTGTGTGCGTGCGTGTGTGCATGTGTGCTCTTTGACCCCTGTAAGCCTCCCCCACTTTCCTTTATGGCCTCTCCAGAAAGATAGTGGTCAAGACCAGGTCCCCCTGTTTATGTAAGCCTAGTGTTACCCAGAGTTCAGATTTGGGGTTAGGCCTATCTTTGCACACAAGGAATACTGGAACACAGAATCATTATTATACAGGATAAATATGTTACATCTTCAATTTCTCCCACAGTTGCACAGTTTAAGACCATACAACGTTTTGGTGGCAAAAAGTGTCTTTTGTCGGCGAAGGGTAATCGTTCTAGCCTACGTCACAGCGTCGGCACACGTTACCAACTAGCCAATTAGATACGACGTGCATGGAGACTGTTGCACAGCTAGGATGGTATCGTGCCGCCCCCCCCTAAGCATCCGTCAATATTTGGATTACTTAGAAAACGTAATGTCAAAAGTTGGTAGCCATTGACTGGCTTGTATTTTTATTTCCGTGGCTAACTTGCTAGCCACAGTGACTGACGCTACTAACGTCACGAAACACGCGTGACTACCTTTGTGATATGAAACACAATTGTGAAGTGTAATGTACAATATAAGCTGATATTATTGAGGAACTACATATTCTTTCGGAAACAGTAGTCTACTATTTCACTGAAGCATTAGCATCATGACATTAGCCTATGTTGCCCGGGCAACACATACTACAGCGGTCTATGATGCATCTCTTTTCAATCGTTAAAATAAACATTCCTCACACATTTTCGTTGTACAATTTACGATTTATTATGACATTAGTAAACGATTTGTTGGTGAAATTACCATTACCTGTGCTTTCAAACCAGTGTAGCTCACTGCAACGTTGTAGCCTACCCTCGACACCAGTGAGTACAGTAGCTAGCTAGCTTAGCTAACAACAACTCCCCACAGCTGTTTAGGAAGTCAAACGGCGACAGAAGCACTCCCCTTACTCAAAAGTCTTTCAATAGGTCAAACTATCTGACTACTAACCTGAACTTCATTGCCACAGCCTAAACTTGTCAATCTGTTCATGAAAATTATTCATTTCAGCCTAATCCGTATAACGGAACGTCACATCGAATTCTACCAACGCAATCGCTACTAGTACCACCAAGACAAACACTGTAGAGTAGTTGTACAATTTACCGGGGCAGCTCCTCCACACAGGGCTATATCGCATTTTGCGTTGTTACTGACAATGATCGCTACCAGTGAGCTTTTTATGAATGAGCGATTATGCACTAAATAAATGTTTATCTTATTTACGTTTTTGGGGCCATATTTTCAGTTTTCAGAAGATTGTACTGTTAGCTACTGCCGATAACGTCGTTGTTAGAATACTTTACAAAGGGGGTTCTTTATTAATGAATGAATGCAATATGAGTAGGCTAAATGCCTGAAAATATCAGGTCGATTTTTACACTGGTCTGCCAAATGTATTTGTTTTGATTCAACTATGAGGCTGCTCACCATTCCCTCTTGCAGGGGAAATGAAAAGACAACTATTTCATTCTACACTTCACTCTTAGTATTTTGAGTTGTAAGCAGAAAAAAAAATGCTTGAAAAGTCTATGTAATCTTTATAAATAATAAGTATGCATTTTTATATAAAATATACAGAAATATCAGTTGTAAAAATGTCATTAAAAAACGGACCCCTCTGCAACCAAACAGGCACACCCTACAATTTCCCCAGAAATTGTACGCTCTCTAGTTATTTTCTGTAATATATTCCTAATACTTTTTTAGTTGAAGGAACATGGATTTTGCCCAGTTTATCTCAATAAGGAAAATAAAACAAAACAGAGGAAAGGGAAATAGAATAAAACAGTGTCATTGTTTTAGAGATAGTTTTACCTCAGATTTTTATTTGTTTCCGTTCTCTGTTTTGCTTATGCTGTGTTGCAATTCATGTTTTTCTATTTAAATTCTTCCAATTCCATAGGCATTTTAAGATTCCAATAAGGGAAACCTATTTAATGTCTTTGGCATGGAAAAAACTGTACATCATGTCTGTTACAAAACAGTACAGCAAATGTTAGCACAAACGTTACAGGAATCCTTTGCCTTTGTTACTGAACTCACACTGCCCAAGCAACAGAGAAGAGTCCACTCTCAAAAATAAAAAACTGCGGACGTCTTGGTCTGTATTCACAAAGCATCTTAAAGCAACATTATGTAACAATTTTACCTTAAAGGCATATTCACAACAATTCACCACAAGACAGTCCAAGACAGTCCAACACCCACAGCTTATAAGCGCAGCTAGTTCAGGCAGGGCAATCGGGCAGCACGCATCATCAAGGGACGTAAGGCGTCTTACTCCACCTTCTTCCTCCGCCCACTACACCCATATTAGCAGCGCATATTCATTGGACGCGTCCGATAAGGCGTCTTTAAAAGACGCGCGGATACGCACACTCACCCCGGTCGTTTATGATCACTGATGCTGCCAGTCCTGTTCGTGTTCGCACGTGTATTGTCTATTTTCGATTCTGTTCGTTATGTCCGACTCTTCCGATTCGGCCGTGGCCTGTTTGTTGGGGGTGTTCGGTGGTGATTCAGACGGGCCTACCGGATGTCTTACTTCCGCGGAACCCGGCGACGAGGGGAATGAGGGGAAGGAGCTCACGTCTGGCCCGGAGATTGGCTGCCATCGAGGATTGGCCTGTCCACCGCATGTGCGGCGAGCCTGCTCCTTCTGCACCCCCGAGCGCCCCGGCAGGAAGACGAAGGGGGAAACGGGGCTCCTCTTCACTACCGGCACCCGGAAAGAAGGCTCGAGGCCGGGGGGAGAGCCCGGCCCCAGCAGCGTCCACCTCCCGGTCCGATCCAATGCTGACGGCCCTTCTGGACATAAAAATGTCTCCGGCGGACATGAGTGCCCGAGTTTTCTCGCTGGAGGAGGCAACGGCGGTCGATTCGCCGATCCCCGGTACTGCTTCGGAGTTGCTCGGAGTTGCTTCCGTGGCCTTCGACTTGACTTCAGGGGAGGAATGACGTAGTCCGTGTCTTCGGACACCACCGGCTGGAAATCAGGAATGGTGTACCCGAAGGAGAGGGTTTGTGTATCTTGCTCTTTAAATCGATGGTATGGCATTAATTGCCATGGCTTTAAGAAGTAGCCTCCACGGTATCAATATCGCAACGTATGAGCCGGTGCTTTACGTGACAGCTTGTCAATGAATGTGTTCATTGTTATTCTCATTTATTTCAGGGATGCACTCAACAGTAACCTGTACCTGCGCAGAGGTTGCAGAGGCTAATTCTCGTCTGCTGTCCCTGGATAGCGTTAGATGTTCAGGCAGGAAACTTACTGAATGTCGATAACATGCGAAGGTTAAATATGGTATCCCTATATTTTCGGTAACTCGTCGAGTAGCGTAACAGTATCTGATCGTTCGTGTGTGGCCCACAGTAGGCTATAGGCTACCATCACGTGTGATTTCGGACATTTCAATTGAATGTTTCATGCGCTTACGCTGGTGTGGCAAACAATGTACTGGCAAGAGGGTAACGTATGGGTTACACCAGGTTCTAGTAGGACTAGCGTTGCTAGCTACGAGTGTCATGCTTAGTAGCTACTTGCCGGAGGAACTAGCTAGCCAGCTACGGTTTGGGGATAACTCATGCTTTGGGAGCGTGGGGATAATTGAACTCATGCATGTAAGTATGCCGAGTGTGGCAATGCAAGTGTAATTGACATGTGATGGGCCGTCTGAGTGCCATATTGTGGCTAGTAGTGGGTCGATGCTAACGTGTGAGGATTGTTGCATCATCGTATGCAGGGACATCCATCTACATTACATGCTTTGACGCATATAATTTTCTTGTGACTGAGTTTCCGTTTCGTCATTTCGCCGACGCTTTTATTTCAGTAATAATATTTCGATTCACAGCGAGTGCATAAGTTTCTCAGTTCCGACTAACCAACGAGTGCAACGGTCCCTCTTGCGTGATCTTGTTCTGGAGGGGATGGACTAAACCCTAGCATTCAAGCAGACGGCTATTTCTCTACCTGCCTTCAGGTCGACGATCCCTGGTCCGTGCTTCTGCTGCATGCCTCTCAGTGGCACCTAATTGGCGTTGGTGGGGTGGCAGCTGTAGCCTACTCTCGGTGGTGTGGTGTTCGGCTGCCGCTGCGGCCCGCGCACATCGACAAGCACCAGTCGGCATTGTGCACCTGCTGGACGATTTGGTAGTGGATGTTCCGTCGTCTCCGCCCGCGCTGCATCTCGGTGTTCGGACGCGTTCGATTGCGTGGACATTTCACTGTCCTTTGAGTAGACCGTATTCACGTGAGTTTATCGGCACTGATGGCTGTTCATGCGGGCGTCGTTACTCTTCGATAACTGGAGCGTGTCGTTGGCGTTGTGAGGGCCACTTGGGGCTCCGTTTCTATGGCGTGCAGACCTTTCTGTCGTTGCGGGGGCCGGGGGCATTTACTTCCGCTATGCATCAGGCCTCAGAGTTCGCGTCCCTTCTGTTGGACTTCTCGACACGTGGCTAATTTCGGGATGGTGTAGACGACGGTTGCGATCAGATCGGCGTTGAGTAGGCTGCGCGGCTGTCGGCGCGGCATCAGTTCTTCTATCACGATTCCGTGGAGTCGTCCGCTGCCTCGATTTCGTACCGACGCGGCTCCCTCCGTGGGTTGGGGGGTTATCGCGTTCTCCGGACAAGGCCCTGTGGCCCACAGTTAACTTCCTGGCACTTGAGACGTAGTCCAAGATTATACACAATTCTATTTCATCGTGATTGCTTGTTCGTGTGTAGGAAAGGTTACTGTCGTGATATCGAAGCGAGGTCACATCATCGTAAGGAGGTTCTGTGCTTATCAATCTAGTCAGACTGCTGACGTGGACCAGAGTGTGGGATCTCACATTGCGCACGCATTCATTCAGGCTATAGAGACTGTCGCACTGTCTTGTTCATTTCAGGAGTTCCGATAGGCAAGCATGCCGTCATTTCTCAGACGGTGCGTGCGTGGTGCACATGTAGGCCTATGTTGTCTGCCGGCGAATACATGAAGTATTTTCAATCCACACTGGTGGATGAAGGATTCAACTTGTGGTTCTAAACTGGGGCGAAGGAGCGCACAGCGCAGACATGTTAAACACTGGTATCAGGTATTCAAATTATTGTAGGTGTTCGGAGTCCTGAGCTGCCGATCAACTGGAAGAGAGCAGCATTCACCTTGCACATTAAGACCACTTAATCAGGCTCACGCATGTGAGCCTTCTGACATCGCTTGTATAGGGCAATACCCTTCGGATTACCGGTGTCCAACTGAACAAGGGCATTTCGGGCCCTATATGGCGATACTCTTGAGTGTTTTCACAACCTTTTTAATGTTTCACAGTGTGGGGAATTCACCACTATTGTGCAGTGAATGTTTACTGTGTCCTTAACATTCCAATCTGATACTATGCAAAGGCAGTTCTTGTGATTGCTCGAACTAACTGTTTACTCTCCTTTATGTCGCTTTCCGGGCGACGCTTTCGGAGTCCCTGTTGTCACCGATGCCGGCAAGGAAAATAAATCCTGGTTCGTGCAACGATTCGCTGTGGGCTGTCCCCGGATTGGTATACATCGCAATGCTTCCGGATTGGGGCTGCCACCCGGGCATATTCAGTGCTAGCCACGCTGAGATGTTGGGGACTGGTCGTCCTCTGCTTACGAGCACTATGTACGCCCCAATGCCCTGGACATTGTATGAGTCCAGAGATCTATGAGCTTGAGGTGAAGAGCTTTGCGGCCACATGGTCAAATTACGGATTGCAGTGTATACACAAGCCTGCATTACAGATGGTGGCTGGGTCGGCTTGTTAACCCATAACAGTAGAATATCTCTTTAGATCTCGGTTCAGACGTGGTGATCCGCAGACGTGCTCTGAGCTGGTAGCTATCAATCAGAATCCATGTGTTCTGAATCGAGATATCTCTAGAGATGCCCTGGACTCCAGGGAACGGTGGGTGCTCTGCCGACACATTTGTTTATTCATTCTCACATAGTTACATTGATAGTACATGCACATGCGCCTTGCGTACATCTTTGGGGTTGCCGACGGGCGCTAGAGGAATGGGTCTCTAGAGACAGCTGTAACTCTGCCCTGTATGGATGAGAGGCTTCCGGATCACAAGCATTGTAGAATGTCTCCGTAGATCTTGGCTAGGCACTGGTGATCCGCAGACGTGCTCTGATTCGGTAGCAATCGATCAGAATCCAGCGTCCGAGTCAAGATATCTACGGAGACACCCTGGATACCGGCCAGGGAACAGCAGGTGCTCTGCTGACACTAGTCATTTACACTAGATAACATATCTTCGTGTTCCAGCGTATACTTGCTGCCTTTGTGTACATCCTGATGGGTCCGCTGACGGGCGCAGAGGGGCAGCTCTCTAGAGGTAGCTATCTGCCCGAGGTCGGATGTGAAGGGTACCGGGTAGATGGTCGGTGGATTTGGCTTCGTCGCAGGTTCACCTCCCGTCCAGCACCGGGTCTGGACGGGATGTGCGCATGGGACGGCTCGGTAAACCGCACATCAGATGGTATGTAACATGACGGATATGCACACATAGTCTTAGTCATCGTTAATGCTAGCATGGCCCGCGCATCCAGAAAACGCTTGTTTTCGCCACTAGTACGTACATAGTGGGATGTCAGGGGGTCCTCCTGTGATTTAGGAGAAGCGGCGCTCCCCTCTACACATAGTCTGGCGGAGCGGTGGTGTGTTGGGGGATTATATTCTATTGCTCCCTGCCTCATATGTCATGTATGTATGTGTTGCATCGAGGAGGCAGGGAGTACTTCCCTTAGATCATCCACTCCGCCAAAGTTAAATCTACATGTCCATGTCATGTAACAATAAATGCTCAAATCTAATACGTGATTGTCTTGACTGAAATAAGCGCAGCTAGTTCAGGCAGGGCAATCGGGCAGCACGCATCATCAAGGGACGTAAGGCGTCTTACTCCACCTTCTTCCTCCGCCCACTACACCCATATTAGCAGCGCATATTCATTGGACGCGTCCGATAAGGCGTCTTTAAAAGACGCGCGGATACGCACACTCACCCCGGTCGTTTATGATCACTGATGCTGCCACCCTCCACCATCCCCTTCTCCCCCATGCTGTCTATGTTCTATCCATCTAGGGGATTATATTCTATTGCTCCCTGCCTCATATGTCATGTATGTATGTGTTGCATCGAGGAGGCAGGGAGTACTTCCCTTAGATCATCCACTCCGCCAAAGTTAAATCTACATGACCATGTCATGTAACAATAAATGCTCAAATCTAATACGTGATTGTCTTGACTGAACTCACAATAAATACGTAATGCTTTATGGCACCACCTCACACAACAACTAGACCCATTTGCTAGCTATAAGAGGAAGCAGTATTCCCTGTATGGACATCATGGCAGAGGTGACGAAGAAAACCAAGTAAGGCATCACAAGAAGTGGGGATAAGAACAAGCAGAAAAAAGTTAATCTCAGACTGTCTTGTTGGCGAGAGCTAAAAGAGACAGAAGGATGCAAGTCAGCTGTCGACCTGGACAGAGGCTGTAACCTTATCTGCGTCATCCCTGTCTCACAAAGATTTATAGTTTTCCCTGATGCCCTCAGTCTCGTCTTTAATATCTAATATCCAAATAAATTAATCTCACGTCAAAAAGTTTGATCAGTCTTCGTCAATCTTATGGCAAATACGCCTTGGAAGGTCGCAACCTTGAAAACCGACAAGAAAATGTGTAATAATAGTGGTAGTGGTAAGATAAAATGCTTTGTGAATAGGGATGGGAATTGATAAGATTTTAGCAATCCGATTTCTTATCGATACTCTTATTGATTCTCATTGGGCAAAGGGAAAAAAGGAGTACAAAAGGGTTCATTAACATTCTCTGAATAGATTATGTATACATTTACTTATTTTAAATAACCAAAAACAAACCTAAGAATAGGTCAACACACTCTAAAAGTGGGGTCCAGAGACCAATAGCATAGGGATCATTTAGTTTGACGGGGTGCCAGGGGGTCCCCAGAAAGAAAACAATTATAGTTTTGACTATAATTCCAACCATAGGTAACAGAATGTATGACTGATTTGGTTATGGGTTTCATTCCATTTTTGAAATAAAACATCTAAACTCCTTGGAGTCTGGAAAATAATTTCATCAAATTTCATCAAAATAATTTCATCAACCTTCAATATTAACTGATGAAGCGCTAACTTTTGCTTGGTTGACATTTATTTACGTTATCGTCACCCCGTAGCGCATCGAAAATGTGACATTCTTGCAAAGTCATTGCATACTGTTTCGACAAATGTTTCTGCATATTGGTATTATTTCCTAGCCTGGGTGCCAGCCAAATTTATTCCCGCCCACAAAATAATTTGGTCGGGAAAGTGGGTCTGGGGGAGCTCAGTCCGGAAATTACTATATACCGAACAGGAGCTGTTCGGACCAATCAAATTGTCAGGGCGGGCTTTATACGATGATGGACAGATGATCAACAGTAACGTAACCAACCACGTCACAAAATAGCGCTTGAGTTGAATTTGTTTTCAACAAACATGGCTACCGCTGGAGAGCTGAGATGTTATGATTCTGCCATCGAGTCTGTTTTAGAAGACATCGACAGCGCATTCATTTTGAAAGAGAAACAGAGAAACGCAATCAAGGCATTTGTCGATGGAAAATATGTTTTTGCCGTCCTTCCTACGGGGTTTGGTAAAAGTTTAATTTATCAGGTCTATCCAATTGAGCGAAGAGGCATTTGTTTTCCGGGTTCGTTTAAAACACGCCCCATACATAGTCACAGCCTACGGGAGAGTTTTCAGACTCATATTCTGACCAGAATTATGAGGATGACAACGTCAGGCTAATTATTTCCCCCCTTTGATGAAAAATAAATTTTGCAAGTGGCCCTGTGGTCATCTTTTCATCTTGGTTCTCAACAAGAACCGGTTCTCGATTCCCAGGTGTGCAATTCCAGTTAGATTTGTACACATAGCAAAGAATGTTAAGAAATTGCTGGTGTTTTAAAACACAGATGGAACATTTATTTAGATTGTGCTGTGGACCATAATCTGATTTATAGTATTGGTCCAATTGGTCTTTCTTTGGTCTTTTACAATTGTCACAAAGGGCTAAATACAATTGTCCTCAAATAACTTTACAAACATATTTTTTTCATTTTTATCACAGGACTTTAAAGATTTTCTGGCACATGTCGAGGGACAGAAGCTTCAGGATGTTCTGCTGTCTGCATTTGAATTATCATCCAACTATCAAAACAAAGTTCTCCTCATGATGGACGAGGAGGCAGAAACGCTACAGAGAGCAGAAGAGGAATACCTAAAGGACCCTTTGAACTCCATGAAGGTTGGCCAAGCCTGCCTACGCAATGACTCTTGCCTCATGAAGGTTTGCAGAGACACAGTAGTGAGGATATTTGGTCGGACCTCAGTGGACGGCAGTAGTCTTTCTGATTATGGTGGTTCAATACTGGCAACTAAACTGCTTCAGACAGAGATTAAGTCTGCAGCTCTTTTCTCTATCGATGGCAACATGAGCATTTCTTTTCAGATGAACTTCATGAGAGTATTTAAAACGCATGAACTTAGTGCCGTCTTGGAAACTGCAAAACATGTGTACCAGATACTTGATCATGCTGATTTAGCTGTCAAGTACACTCCCAAAATCTCGCAGCAAGGAAGGGACCACACAACCCAGTATGATGCACAGAGCATCCTAATAATGGAAGACAACCCTGTGGTACGAGAAGCTGCCACCTTCCTGTACGAGAAACACCCCACAGTGAGCTCCGTGTACATGTTGGATCAGAATGGTCGTCCCAAATTAATCAAAGGGGATCCCTTACGTTTGTCGTCTGAGAGCCGACTGGTTCTGGTAGGTCACGGAAAGAAAGACGGCGATGGAGAAATGAGACTGGCTGGGTATCGGGCAGAGGAAGTGGCTGAGATCGTCTCGCGAATGCAAATGGTGGGAGGGGAGATTAAAACCACCAGTGTTGTGGCATGTGAGGTTGGCTCGGATGAATCCTTCATCAGTACTTTGCTGAAGGAGCTCCATGCCAGGTCTGTCGACACAGAGCTTCATTTGAGGAGCTCCATTTTGGAAGTGAGTCATTCTGGGGAGAAGGTAACAGTGGAGATCACACCCAGTGGACTGATCAGAGAGCACAAAGACAGCAGCAAGAAAGTGATAGCTTGGCTGAGTGAAGATGGGAAGACAGCTGTCCAAATCCAGTCCAACAGCAAAGGAAAGGAGATTTTTTCAGGCAAGAAAAGCTTTTTGGGTGATAGTGAGTCTCAAACAACCCTGCCAGCTGAACCAAGGAGATTTCTCACCAAAGATGTGGAAGGGCTCCATACTGACGTCTTTGAGAGTTTGGCATGGGCCTTTTTTGCAGATCGAGGAGGACCAGATTTGATAAATAAGCTAAATCGCCCTGTAGTTTCAAATAATTTTCAATATGTCTTAATGGCGCCACATGAAAATACTAATCTACCACCAGATTGGGTTGAGACCTGGAGAAACGCTGAAGGTCCTGAAGGAAATAATAACAAAGCTTCAGAAGACAGGGAAAAGATGAATGAGATTCTTAAACATTGTTATGAAGTCAAGTCGGCCAATGATGTTTTGAATTTGATCACTCATCATGCAAACTTTGGAGAAAAAGAAACCTCATACATTATGTTGCATGATTGGATTTTCAAAATAGACCCCAAGACAATTTATGTATATCCTTTTGGGAAGAGGTTAAACAACAATGAGATAGGTGATCTTAGCAGAACAACAGACGTCAAAAACAGCATTACAGAACAGTTGGGGAAACATCAATATAAAAGTATTTATGAAAATATTAAAGAGAAGGGAGAAAGTGGGTATGGTATATATGCCAGGGAGACTCTTCACGGTCAATATGAAATGAAACCCTCCTCAACTGAGGCCTGGTACAGCACATATTTTATTGCCTCAGTAATATCGGAGTCGGCCAGAAATTTCCGGACTTTTCCAGCGATTGCAATGGCCCTGTCCATGTCTGAGAATGGTCAGCTGACTGTAGACGGATTGACATTTCTTTTGAAAGAGCATCCAATGACACGAGGTAGCACTTGGTTAGACCCCAGCAAAAGAGGCTTTTATGGGTCAAGTGATTTGAAGCAAGAGCTGAAAGGAATACAAAACAAATATTCTAGAAAGGCAAAAGAAAACCTGAAGAATCTAATTGGCAGAGAAGATGAGGTCTACAATAAATGGCTCATTGCCTCAAAGAAAAGGTCAAAAATGGCAATCAAGGATTTTACTGCTGATATGGAAAACAAGGACTTTGCTGCATTTATAGCAGCCGATCTACTTAAGCATGTCTATGGGAATGAAAAACTGCAACGTGACCCAGACATATTAACTAATTTTCAAGACGCAATCAAACAATACTCAGAAGCGATAAGCAAAGGGTCACATCAATTCTTAGGAGGATCAACTGATGGAGCTGTAACAGCGAAGGATCTGCATGCATACACAAACGTAGAGCAGTCGATGAAGCTCTCCTCCCATTACTCTCGTTCCTCCATCGTTCTGTCTGAAACGATTCAAGTTCATCTGCAAAAGGAGTTTGGAGTGTCACTGGGAGACTTTGTTGTGAACCCTGACAGTATTGAGGTGAAGGACAGGGAATGCTTCTTCGAGGTCATATCAAAGAAAAACCCCCACGAGAAGTACAGTCACAAAGTTCAATTACCAGAAGAGGGGCAACTTCACATGGATACGATCAGAACAAGTATGCAGAGCATTTCAGAGATGGAGATTCCAGAGGCCGGAAAGGTCCACAAGGGTTCTGCGCACTTGGAACGCACAGGGATGGCCCTAGGGGTGATGGGACTCATGTTGGGGGCCCAAGGGGCTGTACAGTCTTTTGAGAGAGGGGACATAATGTATGGAGTCGTGGGAACTCTGCAGACAGCTCATGGAGTCACTGGACTGAGCATGGCAGTGCTTGGGAAACAAATCACAGTCATTGAAAACATAAAGGTTTTCAGAGCCGTCAACACAATATTGAAAGGCTCAGTCTCAAAGGTCGCTTTACGAGTAATGCCAGTGGTTGGAATCGGCTTTGGAATATATAGCCTTTATGAAGACTTCAAAAGAGGAGATACCCTTGGATACATTGATGCTGGACTTGATTATGTCATGATTGCACTGGATGTGGTTGAACTTGCTCAACCAGAACTAGCACCAATAACAGTTCCTCTTAACTTAGCCATCAGTGCCATACGGATGGTCTTTGATGATGTCTATTTAAGCATAGAGTCTGAGCTAAACAGCCTTCCACCAAATGCTGGAGTGCTGGACAAAATCATAGCCTCTTTTCGTGGCTTTGGAAAGGGGGTCCTGCATTTCAGCTTCGATCTCGTTAGCTTCTTTTATACCATACCCTATCGTGAGATCGAGGAAGGACAAAGGCTTGTGCAAGAAATATCTGACTTCCGGAAATACTATTCCATTAGAAAGTTACAGGATCAAAGAACAGCTATTGATTTCAGAGGTGGAGAAATGTCAATGTGTGGAGGAGGTATCACTTTCTGTCTCTCTGACGACGGAATTTCTTCAGAATTTTGCATGGACAACTTTGTCTCCTCTGAAGAAACCATTGGTCTAAAATGTTGGACAATTGACACAAGTGGTACAAATGATATAATCCTTGGAATTGGGGAATCACAACAATTACAGTACAGCACCATAAATCAAAAAGTATTACTCTTCATACCAGCTGGCTCCATAGACGTAGTGTCTGGTTATAAGGCCATCCCCAACACCAGATATGGAACTTATAAAGGAAACAATCTGGACAATAACTTCTTCGCTGCTCAGACTAATGAAGATGAGCATGTCATGGAGGTAATGTTCAGCTATTATTACAAACTTTATGGGAAGAATGGTGACGACATCTTCTATTTGGGGCCTCAGAGAAGTTATGTGGAAGGTCAGGGGGGTAGAGACACCTACATTATTCCCAGTGATGGAGGAAGTACAGTCATTAACAACTATGACCCTGTGAAAACAATGGACTTGCTTGTGTTCAATGTTAACTTCAGTCAGTTATCTGTGAGCAAATCTGGGAATGATTTGATTTTAAGTTTCTTGATGAGCCATAATGTTAGAATCATGAATTGGTATGTTGGAGAGCATTATCGTCACATTAACATGATGTCAGAGGATGGAGTCTCTTTTGACATTTCAATGGTTGTGGTATCCTCTGTCAAGCTAATTGCTCACAGTATAAATATGATGTCTAAAACTATAGGTCAAACAGTTGACGCCTCCAGTCCTCCTCTCCACACAGTCATCAATATACTTGGATCACCTCACAATGACCAGCTGACAGGAAATGCAGATAATAACTTCATTGACGGTGGAGGAGGCAGTGACAGTTTGAAGGGAATGGAAGGGGAGGATATATACATGGTTAAAAAGCGAACAAACTCAGCTGTGTCGATTATAAACTACTCCAGTGACAACAAAGAGGACACGATGATCCTTGAGGCAAAGATTAACGACATCAAAGTCACGGTGAATGGTGAAGATTTGATACTGCATCCCTTTGCCAATCAAGGCTCTTCCATCACTCTGGTGAACTGGTTTCAGTCAGAGGTCTACAGGCACCTGGTCATCGTCACAGAGGATTTTATAACCTTCACTGTTTCAGCAGACCGGTCCTCTTGTATGAAGCAAAACCTTTTTGCGTGCATCTTGATTCAAGTTTTGGATTACAGCAAATCTAAATTGCCTCTTCAGGTGGATCTGGAACGGGACGAGGTTTATCAAAGTGTTACAGAGGTGAGAGGGTCAGATTTGAATGACAATATCAAAGGTAACGGCCGGCAAAACATTATGGCACCAGGGAAAGGCAGAGATTTTCTTCAGGGACGAGGAGGGGAAGACTGGTACATTGTTACCCCAGGTTATGGAATGAAAACAATTGACAATTACTCTCCAGATCTTTTAGCAGACACACTGTACATAAGAGAACAATATGAGTTCATCGAGTGCAAGTGTGATGGAGACAATCTTAAAGTGTTAATAAATAGCACTCAGCAAGTGTTACTTGAGGGGTGGTTTGTTTCAATTATGTCGCAACACCTTCAGATTCTATCATCTGATGGAGTGACTTTTAAACTGCCATCCAGCAATAGTATTTGCCAACTCATCACTTCACTTACAAACAATGCAACCTTCCAAAAAGAGATGGATTCACAAATGTTTCACAAGATGTCTGCTACAATGGCAAATGGTGGTATCAAACAATCAACACTTGTAGAGCCTTGTTCGTATGTTGTTGATGAGATAGTCCTGGAGGTGATGTGTAATGCTGCACCAGCTACCGTGGTGTCTACTGGCTCTTTCCCAGGCAGCGAACATTTTCAGGATCACGGCTGTCCTTACGCAGATCAGCCGTTGTTCTCCTCAGGGTCTATGTCAAGAACACATAAGACTTACCAAATGGTATGCAAGTACCTGTTGAACTTAAAGTACCCACGAACAGCAGACAATAGACTGAAGAAAAGCGCCTCACTCATGTCTATGAATACAGAAGAATTTGTATCTGTGTTAGAACTGTTTGGCTCTTCGGGATTTGAGCAAATGATTGGGAATGCAAAAGACAACACATTGGACCCCTACACTGGGGGTGGACTGATGTCGGGGTTAGATGGAAAAGACACCTATGTGGTGAAATCTGATTATGGAACAAATATCGAGATTGATAACTTTTCGAAGGACATGAGTGAAGACATAGTTCTGTTCGAGGCTGACTTTTCCAGTGGGGAAATCACAGTTTTGTCTGAAGGACACGATGTATGGATCAGTGCCAAAGACAAGGGTCACAACATAAAGGTCCGTCTGCTTGACTATCATCTAGGGGAGCAACAGCAACATCTGTCTTTCCTGACATCCGATGGAGTACACTTTCGACTTGGATATCTGAATGATACAAACCCTGAGAGTCTGCTGATCAAGGCTTACAAAATCAAGCTGGTGGACAAACAAACCGATTGCCGAATAGATCTAAATGCACACACAAACTTCTCAGCTGTTCACACAGTCCAAGGATGCTCCCAGCAATCCAATCATTTAGAGGGTAATGATCTGGACAATGCTCTCATTGGTGGCGTGAAGGTTGACGCTATTAATGGAGGCCCTGGGCACGACACGTTGATGGGGGGCCAAGGAGACGACATCCTCCTAGGGGGCAGTGGCGACGACACCCTCTATGGAGAAGAAGGAGATGACACCATGATGGGTGGGCTCGGCTCCGATGCCTTCATCCCAGGACCAGGGGCAGACTTAGTGGACGGCGGTGCAGGAAGAGACACTGTGTTTTACCAGGGCGACCACAACAGAAGCGAGGGAGTGTACGTCAACTTGCTTACTGGTGAGTGCCGGAAAGCTGACGCAGAAGGGGACGTGTTGACAGACATTGAGAACGTGGTTGGCACCATCTACTCCGACATACTGGTCTCAGGCTACGAGCCAGCTCTCCTCAAGGGATCAGATGGCAATGATGTCCTCGTGTCTCAAGCAGGAGGGGACTACTTAATTGGTGGAGACGGAAGTGACGTGTACATGATGGTTTTCCTCCGAGACACCGTTGTCATTGACAACTGCGCTAACGACAATGCCACTGATGTCCTGTACCTCCGTTCCATGTCTGCGGACTCTGTCCTCTGCACACAGACAAACACCAGTCTGACTCTGTCATTTAAGGACCAGGCCAAAGCTGTAAAGGTGGAACTGAAAGACTGGTTCAGCAGCAGTGACACATGTAGGCATCTGCAGCTTATCCTGAGGGAGGGCCAAACTTCTGTAGAAAACCTTCAGGAAAAATGCAAAGCTACTTACACAAGATACATAACTTCTGTATTCATTTGGTGTGCTCACGCCTTCCACGAGCACAACCTTTGTTCTCTGACATATATGTTATTTATCATTTTAATGGCTTATATTGGGATTTACATTCCATTTCACTATTTAGGTTTGAATTTGAATTAGGTTTTTGTGGCCAAAACTGCCTTTTGTCGGCAAAGGGAATCAGAGCAAGCCTAACGTCATAACGTCAGCACATGAATACGACGTGCATAGATGTACTAGTAAGACTGTTGCGCAGCATCATACATAAGTAATTCAAGACTTGCATGTACAGTAAGTAATGTCACATTAAATAATGTACCCTCTCTAGTTTTGATTGCTTTAATGCTCTTTTCACAAATCCTGTTTGTTATATTCCATTGTAATTTTACTCAGACAGGAAATCGTTTTTGTAAGTTATTGGAGTGCACATCTTCTGCCTATTATTGTTGCATGCTTTTAATATTCTGTTTTCTATAATACATGTTTGTTTTATTCCATTATTCTATCGTTTTACTCAGAGACGTGATTTTTGTTTTGTATGCAGGTAATTGCCATGTTTTGCTTTTAAGTCCATCATTATAAATGGGTGGATTGGGTGAAAGTAATGAAATTGTTTTGCTGATTTGGGTTGTTTTGTATAATTGGATATCTGTAGTCTTTTAAAATAAAAACTCCCTATCCTGCACAAGAATGTTATGCAGTACCATTTGTCACCACCAGATGGGAGAATAAAAACTCCCTATCCTGCACAAGAATGTCATGCAGTACCACCAGATGGGAGTGAATATTGACTCCCACTCAAGTCGCTTGTGCGATCTCTGGAAAATGGCCGCTCAAGGCATCAGACTACTCATTGTTGCACTTACACCACAGTATGTTTTGTCTGGATCAGATGAATGAATCCTGAAGAAGATCTGAAACGACAGAAGAGTGACCCTAACGACCTTAAGCACCATTAGGAGCTAAATCTGTGGTTTAGATAAAGATATAAAGTCAAAAATGTTTGTGTGTTTGCAAATGCCGGACTCAGCAGGAAGTAGTTTGCTTACAGTGCGAGATTTGAATGATACATAGGCAAACAAAACATATACAATATGCAACACATAACTACAATGCTAGTCTCAAATCCCAACCACTTAAAGGAAAATCGGTAAGAACAAATCCAATCTGCATGCCAGAGATAAATCTTCTTTGATGGCCTCCCACAGAAAATGTCAAAATAACAACATACTTAGTTATACATGGTCTTTCTGCATGGCAGAGGACGGTATACTTAATAGCACCATACTTTTAAATCATGCAGTGACACTGCCATGGAATATCAGTCGACTTAACAACTTTAGTCAAAAGCCCCTGGCAGCAATGGCACCAGAGTTTTGTCAGAGTATTACTGTTTGTGTGGACATGAGGCCTACAACTATCTCTCAGCAAATTGGTCCGGAGAATGTACGTAAAATTGAGGGAACCTCTGGAAATGTAACCACCCATGTAAGGTGACACAAGAGAGTGATCACGTCATCCAGACCTGTTTCAGAGCACAGCATCTGGAGCTGTGGAGAATGGATTGGCCAAGAAATGTATCCATGCATGTGTAAGGCTGGGTGTCAAACCTGCCCCCACCTCTCATATGCTAAAGTCTGGAGTTCCTGGACGGTCTCAACTTGATGGCCCTCACACCCCATTCAAGATGTAGTCTGATTAATTGTTCTTGTGTATAAAGGGAATTGTAATGCATTGATCTTTGGATTTCTTCATCTCCTGAGACCTTCTCCTCAGTTCTCCCTTGTCCTACTGTCCCACTCTGCTCACTCTTGCTTTCTCTCTGATTTACAATGATCATTGTAGAGTAGGTAAGATTTATAGCCTTCATTTGTAACATGTTTGCCTTGTAATTGATTTCATTCATTTGCAATGTTATTAAATGCGTATTCCATTTGACCGTACTTTGACCATTCTTGCTCTGATTTAACCCATATAGTCAAATAACTATAATTTCTATTTGTATTGCCATTATTTGGTTCATGCTAATACACTGTTCCGTTTCCCATCTTCCTTTAAACCATAGGGGAATTCGTTTTGGTTCTTTCGTACCATATTTTAACCCCTTACACGTGGGAGCAGGGGAAGTGGCAAAAGAAGTGGAAGGAAACAGACACACTCTAATGTCACTGATGAACACCTCAATAACAGTTGAAAAAGCAACCAAAGAAGAGCTAACTGCATTAAGAATGATTCCGAATATAATGTCATTAGAACAACTTACAGCTGCGTCAGGAGTGGTGTGTGTCATGGTAGGAGAAACATGCTGCACATACATTCCTGAGAACGATTAGGATGGTCATGCTATAGATAATGGCATACAGAATTTAAACCAACTAGTTCAAAATCTCCAGGAATGTCAAACTGCGAGTGATGACTGGTTGGCTAAATTCTTCCCAGGAGTAAAGTCACAGATAATAAAGTTACTGGCCCCAGTGGTTATAATATTACTATTTGTGATGTTGATAGCCTGCTGTGTGATTCCATGTGTTCGAGCAATGATAGGCTGAATGGTAAAGAAGATGTTTGGCTAGTATGTCAAACAGACACAGGAGGAGAAATGTAAAGATTGGCAACCCCCGGGAATCTATGATGATGCTGAATATGCCAATGGATATGCATGTGCTGAAAGTGTGATGTAAAGATTAGTGTAAAACCTCTTTGGCTTGCCAGTATGGATGCATATGTCCATTAAAAAAACGCAATTGCTTTCCAAACAACTATAGACACAATGAAGATATAGTTTAAATCCAGTGGCATTACTCTACTGGAGAAAACAATCTGTTGCAATGTAAACACTGTGACAAAAATGTCTACAAAGGGGGGATATGTATTCAAAATATGCAATTTGCAAATGTTATAGTGTAAAGCATGTCATATTAATTAGTAAGGAAGGGTGTGTTTTTTTCTGAGAACACAGTGTGCTGCTGCTGGACCAAAGTATCTTCTTATCTCAATAACTGTTAAATAAAAGACTCTCACATTGGACTGGTTCATTTCAGCATTCCACCACACTTGACAAATGTGCAAAGGGTGCAGTTTTCATTCTAATGAGGCTCTGACATGGATATGTTATCAGCAGTTGTAAAATCATTGTTGACAGAGCTGCAAAATAAGGACTGTTCTTGTTACAATGCTAAAAAATTCAAAAATGTGAGGACTGCTCATGGTCGTTTTCATGGCTAGGCTGAAGTGTGAGTATTACAGCTAACTTGTGTGTGGCAGATTGTTACTGGAAACATTATAAGACAAAACGTCCCAAACAAAAGCATTCATCCCCGAGCAACTGGCTGTTCCCAACATATGTTTCCTCCTAAAACTCTCACCGTTTAGCGATTTATTTACCCATGTTGATGTCTGTCGAAGCCATTGCAGTGCCACACTATAAACCAGCCAATCAGAGCAGGGCTCATCATCATTATTAATGAGCCCACCCAAAATGGAAAAACAGCTTGTTTCATTCTAGAGCCAGATCACAGTGTTGTAAATAGATGTGTAAAAGCACAAACAAACTGGCCCAAAAGGTTTCACCCCGACCAAAGTCACATAGGCCTACCTTCTATGTAGACATTAGAGAACAATTTAAAATACTGAATAAATACATTCTACGGCACCTTTAAGTATCAGATTACAATAGCGGAAACTGACCTCTAGTGGCCATAAACTCCTCTGCTTGATGACTGCGAAACATCTTGATCAAAGTCCACTGATCATGTCACATCCCTGTTCTTTCAATTACACAGACAACAAATTAACTTTTAAATCGTATTAATTACTTTTAAAGCTCTTCATAACAGCTCCCCTGCCTACGTCATAGACCTCCTTCAGACCGACACCCTTTAATCAGTTTTGTGTACCGAATAACTATTGAAGTGTACTTTATATGTAAACATATAAATACACACACATGCATTGTAAGTGATAGAACCTAGTGTAAGGGGGGTTGATAGCAGGAAGGAGGCTATCTGGGGGAAGGAGTTCAAAATGCTAGTGAGTCAGGTCTCAGCTATTTCTTCTAACTGAAACAAAGACATAGTACATGTCCAGGGGTATGGGTTACAGAGTCAGATGATACAAAATGATGTAAGCACTCAGTTCAGGTCTGTGACAGCAGAAAAATATCCGGTTCCATCTGTCCCCCATATGAGCATATTTCTCTGCTCACAAAAGAATTACTATTGAATCAACCACCCAGGGCTCGACAATAACGATGGCCCGATGGCCCGGGGCCAGTAAAAAGTAACGTCGGGACAGTAAAACTAGAGGGAGTGGTTGGTTGTCGGTGGCACACACTGTATTGTAGGCTGCTGGCCAGCTGAGGTCGCCATTCTGTATGTTATACAGTAGTGTCGGGTTATCTGTGGACAGTGCACATTAGTAACCTGGCTGGCCCAAGACTTAACCTAACTTGACTTCATGTTATACTCATACACACAAACACTGCACCCACACATTTATACTCATAAACACACTTTCAGCATATTCTGGGAGGGTTAAGTAGCTGTACCAACTTAGAGCTCAACGCTCTTAAGACAGTGGAGATGGTTGTGGACTTCAGGAAGAATACAGCCCCACTCACCCCCCATCACCCTGTGCGACTCCCCAGTCAACACTGTGGAGTCCTTCCGCTTCCTGGGCACCAACCTCTCCCAGGATCTCAAGTGGGAACTGGACATCCGCTCCCTCACCAAAAAGCACAACCGAGGATGTACTTCCTACGGCAGCTGAAGAAATTCAACCTGCCAAAGACAATGATGGTGCACTTCTACACAGCCATCATTGAGTCCATCCTTACCTCTTCCATCACCATCTGATATGCTGCTGCCACTGCCAAGGACAAGAGCAGACTGCAGCGTATCATCCGCACTGCTGAGAAGGTGATCGGCTGCAATCTGCCTACCCTCAAAGACCTGCACACCTCGAGGACCCAGAGGCGAGCGAGGAAGATTGTGGCCGACCCCTCCCACCCTGGCCACTCCCTGTTCCAGCTACTCCCCTCCGGCAGAAGGCTGCGGTCCATCAGGACCAAAACCTTACACCATAACAACAGTTTCTTTCCATCTGCTACTGGCCTCTTCAACAAGGCCAAGGACTCCCATTCACATTCATTCATTTATGTAACTATAAGTCCATCTAATGGCAATTACACTATGCATAAGCCAATAATTGTATTATAATAATGAACTAGTAAGACTATTTTCTTCCCCTTCCGGTCAGGTTCACGTTCATTTTGAGTTTAAAATTCTTCATATCAACAGTGTAGGCCTACAAGTATAAATAAATACAAGGAAATCATATTTAATAGCCTAAATAGGCCTACATTAATCATAAATCGTCTAGCGATGGTAACTGAACATTTTGCGCTAGGCCTATATCCAAAACCTTTTCATTTTTTTTCCAGAATCGATGAGGAATTTTCTAAAAACTGGATGGACATAACATTAACCCATATTATTGTGGAATTATCAAGGAGACTTTCGTGTTTTGGGGTTGAAAATTCTTCGAGGATATAAGAAAAATCGTCCGTATACTACCCTGTGCGTCCGCATCCGACGCCTAGGGCCGTGACAAAGCGTCGGTATTGGACGAGAAAACGGGTTTTTATATGGCTCTGGGATCACTTTATGAAAGGGGCGATTGAAATCTACTGCCCTTCTGCTTTAGGATCACTATATGAAAGGGACGATTGAAATCTACTGCCCTTCTGCTTTGGGATCACTATATGAAAGGGGCGATTGAAATCTACTGCCCTTCTGCTTGTCTAAGACCCAGGGCGGCTCATTATTAACACACACGGCTTAGCATATCACTAGTCAAATCGAGTAATTCCAACCTTCTAAACTACTGGTAGGACAGGAGGTGCCCTACTACTTGATTCAAATGGGTGATTTTTTACTGATTTACTGCGATCTAATCGACTGATTCAAACTGTATCGGGTGACTTGTGGAAGGACAGTGGAACAGTGAAGAGCGTTGGCCAATCGGATTGGTTACTTTTAACGTAGCAACCGTTGGTCTTTGGCAACATTTATATCTAGGTTTCAAGGTGGAGGAGAAACTAATCATGTGTGCCTTCACACCCAGTCCTGTTCAGACACTGAATTTAAAGATGACATAACAATCATAATCCATGGTGCTAGGTTGCCGATGTTGCCGTTGTCCCTGGTGAGTTTGTTATACTTTTTAATTGAATCTCGTCACATTACGTGACTTTTTTTTGCGACTGCAAAAGCTACTCAAACTCAGATTTAAAAGCTGCTGCTGCAAAAAGCTGAACTACAGTATTGTGGGTATAAGATCATGCTACATCTAACCAGCGGATCATTTCTTGCAAGTGTGTCAAAGTGGTATTTGTACAGTCGGTATTAAAACCGTAGGCGTGAATAATGCATGCATCGTCATCCATCCGACTTTAGCCGAAGCGAAGCTAGCGAGAGGATGGAATGGGAGATTTCCTACAATAAGCTAGATACTGCTTCAAATTGAAAACGGAGAAGATATTTAGAGTAAAGACAAGTTACTTAACATCTGTGTTCAATATCGTCAATTAAAAGTAAAAACTTTCCAGTTACGAAGCGTTTGTTCCTTGGATTAACGCCATCTGCAACAAACATTTAGCGTTAGCTACAGTAGCAAGCTACCCCAGCCCCGGTTTGGCTGTTCGTGACGGTCAGCTACTGTATGACAGTCTTGAGCCTCGATTTGTGCAGTTTCTGGGAAATGTGCTCAAATAAAAACGATCTAGCTATATTATGTACACTTTAAGGTCAATGTACCTTGTTTGGCCAAGTTGGTCGATTGTGGAAGTCCACCCGTTTTTAGTTATGGAGAGCCATCGCGCTAGCTCAATTTGAAGAGACAATAACCGAAATGTTGCTAGACCCACACCTCAAACGAGTTAACCTAGACGCAAACCTATATGTCCAATCCAAAAAATAAGGATATTTTCCGAGACCCAAGACTCCGAAACTATAGATATCCTGTATGTGTCTGTGCGGTCAGTTTCAAACACGTTCATGGTGCGTGTCTGTTTGGTTACCACGGTGACGGCGCAGCTGTCCTTGCTAACGAGAAAATCAAACATTTCCCTTAATATCCACACCTCAAACAAGTTGACCTAGACGCAAAACTATACTTCCAATCAAAAAAATGAGGATATTTTCCGAGACCCAAGACTGCCGAAATCAGAGATGTCCTTTATTTGTCTGTGGAGTCAGAAATACGACTCTACCGGCAGTTAAAAAAAACGTCGACTTTCAAATTTATCTGACGAATTGTAGCCACCTTTCCATTGAAGTTAGTGAGATAATTTGAAAGGCTGCCCTCGCTTCAAGGCTCCTATCTGAAAATCTGTAAATGTGAGCTCTTAACTAGTTACATTGTCTGAAAGAGGACAAGTTTTCCTACATTTTAAGGTCTAACTTGTTTCTGTAAGTTAAACTATATGAACGTGAGAGGAATTCGTTTGACAATTTAGTTGAATATAAGAAAAGCAGCAGCAAGCAGAGTGTGCCACTCTGCTCGCTGCTAATTCGAAAACTCAACAAGGAGCAACATTTTTAATGTATTTAAAACTGTCATAATTCAAAATTGGCTGAATATTTGAAAAAGCTGACTCATTTGGGAATAGCTGAATGTCTTGTGAACATTTTAAAGGTTGAATGGTGTCTCTAGCTGAAAGTGTGCTGAAGTAGTTATGTTTGAAAGAGGAGGAAGCTTTTTAATGATTTGAAAGGATTTACCATTACTTTTAATGGGAGATTAATTTGCACAAAAACCTTAATTATTTAAGTAAGTATAAAAGTGAGAAATACCAGAAGTCATAGCACAAATCTCCTGAAGGAGCTGAACGTTTTGATACCTAAATTGTAGGAATCTGTGAAAGTATGCAGGACTAGTTAAACGATACGGAAGAACTAAGAAGTTGGAATAAGTATAAAGAGAAACAGGATAACAATATTGAGAATGCTTAACAGCATTCTCACAATAAAGAGAAACAGGAAAACAATATTGAGAATGCTTAACAGCATTCTCACAATAATAATAAAGAGAAACAGGAAAACAATATTGAGAATGCTTAACAGCATTCTCACAATAATACGTATAAAGAGAAACAGGAAAACAATATTGAGAATGCTTAACAGCATTCTCACAAAAACAGGAAAGCAATAGTGAGAATGCTTAACAGCATTCTCACAATAATATATATGTGAAATAACAAAGGTTGCGCTCTCAGGCTTGAGAGCACACCCAACTAGAGAGCGTACAATTTCTGGGGAAATTGTAGGGTGTGCTTGCTTGGTTGCAGGTGGGTCCATCCCCTTAAATGTTTCCCTTTTAGTGATATTTTCATTAGCCTAGCATTTAGCCTACTGTACTCATATTGCATAATTTATTAAGAACACCCTTTGAAACAAGCGAACCCCCTTAGAAAGAAGCTACTGTAACAACGTTGTCACTGGCAATATTTCAGATGGAATCGTGATTCAAGCAGTAGCCTACTGTCTGCTAACTGAAGATATGCCCCCCAAAACGTTTGGTTTGCTGTCAAGCTGGCTGCTGTTGCTATAGCCACACTTCACTGATTGTTTGAAAGCGCCAGAAATAAGGCCTACTACACACTGCCAGTGGGCGACCGAGTCTGACTCTGAAGCTAACGTCAAAACAAGATGCGCTCTGACTCAAATTCCAAGTTTCACACAAATCACAAAAATAGGCTGACCCGCTGGCTGTCTTCACAATAGTCATATCGTCATAACATTGCCCTCCTTCTGTTTTTTGGTTTAGAATTGACCGAACTATCAAATTACGAAAATACTAGGCTACTATTACGCTTTCTAGCATGGCTGCCGCCTAAGACTAGGCGGTCTCACGGGCGACCCGCACTCGCTTAAATGTCAAAGACTTTCACGACCTAAATAAAAATCTGAGATTTCAGTTCCACTCGAAATCGCTTTCTCAACAAAGCCAAATGGTTGGGATTTTTTTGGGGTGGTATCCCAGCTAACAAGGGACGTCCTGCGGACGTTCGGTGACGTTCCTATTAGGTCCCCTATAGGTTATACCGTGACGTTATCCTTAGGACGTTCTTTGGACGTTATTAAAGTTCCTAAAAGGTCACAATTTTGTAAATTATTTGTAAACTTTGGTTATGATATAACATTATGTTAAACATTTTCGGGGGATATTTGGGACGTTCCAGGAACGTCCCTTGTTGGTTATGATATGACATTATGTTAAAAAAAAACATTCGGGGGGTTCCAGGAACGTCATTCGTTGGTCATAGCGGTGGTGTCATTCTGTGATGTGACTTGCTCGAGCTATACTAGTCTACTGTCACTATGGATACTTTACATTTGGCGGCATTATTACGTTGTGTTGATTAAATACAGGGCCGTTCAGGGTAAATACACATTTAGAGTACTTCTGTGAAGCCTTCACAGTGAAGGTGGGAAGGACCGACACCAGAAGGACTGTATTTGAGGTAAATATATTTTAATACAAACTTTAACTCTATCTGTGTATTTGTATGTGTCCTAGCTATTTGTCATAGCTTACGTGAAATAGCTAGGAATATCGAACATGTAGCTATGTAGCCTATATTAAATTCTGGCCATTACTACACAGTTATTACTGAATGCGAAGTCGGCTATATCGTCTTAATTTGTATAACAATGTTAGCTAGTGCCGACGATAGCATTAAATGGGAATGCCTACACAATATAGTGTTGTCGCCCCTTTAAGCATACAGAAAATACAAAACAGCTGAATTGGCTACTTTTGACAGGTGAAGGATACTGCTCTAGTCTAGCTCTACAGAAGCTACTTTTTGACGTCATTGTTGTCCTGGTTACGGACTCAGACGCGTATGATCTCTTAGTTACTGTTGCTACTTGGGACAAGTGGAGAGCCGAGTGGCGCTGAGCCGAGTGGCCGAGTGGCGCTGTCACTCTCGGAGAGTCTCCAGAGATTAAAGAAAGTTGAATAGATAGTTGTAAATATCTGGATACTGAAGATCAAGGAAGCTTTCCGTTTCACTTGTTAAGGTCGTAAAAATATCTCCGGGAGCATTATAGCCGGACGGCTAAACAGTAAAGTCACGTGACGTTCCGAGCTCTAGTATTGAAAGTAATGGCAGAAATACACATCTGAATTGCCACAGCAGGTAATAGACCTGTTTTTTAAAGATCATCATTTAATGAAACTCTGAAACACTTAACATAGGCTACATAACCTACAGACACTTAACTACGATAATTAAGTTAGACGAAAAAATACGAATTTAATCAATTACCCACAAGCTGTCCATAACAATTCAAATCCTTTTTATTATTTAAAACTGCACTACTGTACATAAGTCAAACATGCACAATTCAATATACATTTTAACATGGAATCTTCTGTATGCAAACCACTAGGCAATACATAAATATAGAAAAGTATGTGTCACTTACTCATATGGTAATATTGGCTTATTGCTATGGTTATACGTTATAGTTCTTGATGGCAAGAGTTTAACAATCTTTTTTTTCATGTTTATTATTAATAATTGTGAAATATTTTAGGTTGTACTCCAATTTAATTATTATTTATCAGAAAAATACACTTTGACTTTATGTTCTTTGCATTTTCCCTCCAGTTACTGAGGCCTTTCCCTCCAGATCTGATAAGGCCCTTCAAGGTACCTCCTCCATTAATACAGACACATACCTACTTTTCTCACTATATAAACCTATTTGTACCTGATCCCAGTTTAGTCCTGCATTTACATTTTCTATGACTTGATTATTGAATCAATTTGTTTTAGGGAGCCATCAAAATGAACCAGCTACATTTTCAAAAGGTATCTCTAAAAAAAATCATCCCTTCCCATTGATTATTACAACGACTAAGGATGCATTTTGTGAATATTCGTTAATTATTATGCTTGTTTGCACAGAGATTTTCGTTTTCCTGGAGGGTGTTGAGCGTAGAATCATGATCAAAATAGAAAGGATGCAGGAGGACTTTAAAAATGCCATTGGCCGAGTGATGGAGGCTGTGGAGTCCCGGCCAATGAGACCTTCTGAGGCAGC
Organism: Mallotus villosus; assembly: GCA_903064625.1. Classification (NCBI taxonomy): domain Eukaryota; kingdom Metazoa; phylum Chordata; class Actinopteri; order Osmeriformes; family Salangidae; genus Mallotus; species Mallotus villosus. The sequence goes on from CAEFZP010002201.1 coordinate 88,116, forward strand.
AGATATGGAGATGTTGGAGTGTCCATGCCAAAATTTTACTTGACTTGGAGGACCTCTGTCAAAAACTAAAAGACAGCTCCTATAAAAAGAAAATGGTATGGCCTGGAATACTCTTCTTAATGGCAGTAAACTGTTACAATTAGACCAAAATGAAGTTTTTGTTTCTATTTATATTGATGTGACACATTCTTTAACAGAGCATTAATATGTACAACTTGTTAAATGTGTCAAATATGTTGTTTTAAATGAAATGGTTTTGAGGTGATTTGTCATTTTATTTCTTTAGATTTGATACCTGAGCCTTCTTGGAAGCAACAACATTGGAGATGGTGTTAGGCGAATCCTCAAAAAGATCGGGACTTATGACCTGTGGAAGGGATTTAGTTTTAAGGGGAGAAAGGGGAAGATACCCTTCAGCCATCTAGTCATCCATGATGTGGTGATACGTAAGTTAAATCACACACATGCACGTATAGCCTCCAACAAAAATAGACAAACAAACAAGCCACAGTGAAAACATAACGTCCTTGGGCAGTAATGGAGATTTCCAAACACTTGTCCCACCATCACTACCATATGACTAGTTACAGTCATATGAATATTTTTGTTTAGGTGCCTGCAGCCGTTCATTTCCGAGTGTGGACTGCCAGAAGGTGGAGGAGGCCATTGCGGTTACATTGAAACATGCTCCCCCCCGCAGATCAACTAACCAGGTATATACACATATTATATACACTTATCCAAACATACGTATGGATCAGTCAATTGAAGGGGGTGGATGGGTGCAAATGTATAGCGACATTGTAATGCATTTTGGTATTGCCATTTTTATTGTTGTACAGTGCACTGTCCCTCTTGATCAAATAAACAAATTGAAATTGAAAAAAAATTGAATTTGAATTGAATTGAAAAAGGTTTTATTTCGAACAAGTAAACAATAAAAAACAAAAAGAGCAATAATAAACAATAAAATAAATTAAACAAGTGGACAGTTACATTAAAGTAATATTTACACACAGTGAAAACCACAAATGAAAATAAACTGTCTTGCACTTGCTTTACCTGTTCAAAAAGGGGTGAGAAGAAGAAAACTTATTTAATCTCACCCCTTCTCCCTGATTTATATATCTATAATGACTATTGGCTTCCTTATTAATGAAATAATAATAATCGGGAAAAAAACAAAAATAGTACATATTAATATATATTAATTTTCAATATGATACAATTTGTTACCAACTGCATATTTATCTAATAATATTGTTGGATTTATCTAATAATATTGTCAATTAATCTTATAATAATACCTAATTAAACATTCAATATTATATAAATACCGTCAAATATATACAAATGTACATACATGTAAACATATACACTATGTTAAACACCTTCTTCATCCCTGTACCTTGTGAAAATCAATTCTTTGTATTTTATTTTAAACTGGTTAATGTTTGGACATTCTTTGATCTCCCCACTCAAACTGTTCCATAGTCTCACACCACATATTGAAATGCAAAACGTTTTCCTGGTCGTACGGACGCTGTTCACTTTGAAATTAAATTTTCCCCTTAAATTATAACCCCCCTCACGATCATTGAATAATTTTTGTATGTTTAAGGGTAATATTTTGTTTCTAGCCTTAAACATTATCTGTGCAGTTTTAAATTCCACCAGATGTGTGAATTTTAATAATTTTGACCGTATGACTAATGGGTTAGTGTGATCCAGATATCTCACATTGTGAATAATGCGGATTGCTTTTTTTGAAGAATAGTGAGTGAACGTAATGATGTTTTGTATGTGTTGCCCCAGACTTCTGTACAGTAACTGAGGTATGGTAAGACTAGTGAACAGTAGAGAATACGGAGTGATTTTTGATCTAGAACCTGTTTTACTTTGTTTAATACATAAATGCTTCTTGATAGTTTTGATTGTACGTGTGTAATATGTGATTTCCAACTTAATCTCTCATCTATTATAACCCCAAGAAATTTATTTTCGGAAACTCTTTCAATTTCAACTCCATTTATATTGATATGTATTTTCGTGTTCATTCTACAGTTACCAAATAACATTATTTTTGTTTTGCTTAAGTTTAATGATAGTTTGTTTTTATCAAACCATGTTTTTACTTTGCTCATTTCCTTATTGATGATTTCTTCTAGTTGTTTTAAATTCTCCCCAGAACAGAAAATATTAGTGTCATCAGCAAATAGAACTATCCTCAATACATTTGAAACATTACATATATCATTAATATACATGATAAACAGTTTCGGACCCAGCACTGACCCCTGGGGTACGCCACATGGAATGTCCAAACATGATGATGAACAGTCGCCCAACTTCACAAACTGCTTCCTTTTGCTTAAATAGCTTTTTATCCACTCCAATACTATCCCCCTTATTCCATATATTTCCAGTTTATTGAATAAAATGTTATGATTGATTGTGTCGAAAGCTTTTCTGATATCAATAAATACTCCTACTGCATATTTTTTCTGTTCAATAGCATTTATAATTTCCTCAACTGACTCTATTAATGCAAGTGATGTTGATCTGTTGGTTCTGAATCCATATTGACTGTCATTAATTAATTTGTGCTTTTCTAAGAATGTGTCCAGTCTATTGTTGAAGATTTTTTCTAATATTTTGGAGAATTGTGGAAGTAGAGAGACAGGTCTGTAGTTGGTGAAGTGATGCTTGTTCCCAGTTTTGTACAGTGGTATGACTTTTGCTGTTTTCATTTGATTTGGAAATGTACCAGTTTGAAATGATAAATTACAGATAAACGTCAATGGTTTTGAAATACCCACAATGACTTTCTTGACCAATGTCATGTCGATGTCATTAAAATCAGTAGACTTTTTGTTTTTATATTTTGTAACAATATCCAATATTTCTTTCTCCTCTACTGCTTTGAGAAACATTGAGTAGGGATTTCTTTCCAGTGATCTATCATAGCTTTCACCAGATGTCCCTGGATCAGGGATTTTTTCTGCCAGTTCAGGTCCAACATTTACAAAGAATTTATTAAAACTGTTAGCTACGTCATCCATATTATAGTTTTCATTATCCTTATCAATAAAATACTTAGGATAACTTATTTGCCTAGGGCTATTTCTTATAATACTGTTTAGTATATTCCATATTCCTTTAATATTATTCTTGTTATCATCTAATATTTTCTTATAATATTCTTTCTTGCTTATTCTTATAATATTGATTAATTTATTTTTATATACTTTATATTTATTCTCAGCATCTTTAGTTCTATGTCTTATGAAATCTCTGTAAAGTGTGTTTTTCTTTTTACAGGCATTTTGTAATCCCTTTGTGATCCATGGACATTTGTTATATTTTAGTAGTCTATTGTATTCTTGAATTGGACAGTTTTTATCATATAATGACTAAAATAATCTCGGTCCCGAGTCCGTACGAGCTTCCGGTCCAGATATATTGACCGGAAGTGGCTGTAACTCCGGAACCGGACGTCGTACAACTCTGAAACCACAACCACTCGAAAGGCCGTAGGCAATAATGGGGGGGTAAGCCGAGGTATTATCACTCTACGTCGTTCACAACTTGAGCTAAAAAATCATGATGATTAAGGATGATCGCATGTCCTCTATCTTCCGAAACAGAAACTCCTGTCGACTTGCAACCTTTCTCCAACCGCCCTAATACGACCACGGGGAACACGCTTGTCTTGGTCCCGAGTCTGTACGAGCTTCGGGTCCACAGATACGCCATTTGTTTTGGCCGCAAGCAATCGAAAGGCCGTAGGCAATAATGGGGTGAAGACATGGTTCCGGAATTGAGTCTGATTTGAGCTGTTTTATCAAGTGTCACCGTGACCTGGATATCTGTCTAATTCAGCTTTGTTGGTCTTGGAATTTAATTTCTGGATACGGAAGCAAGTATACTAGGTTAGAGCGCCCTCTTGTGGAGGTCCCACTCGGGATAAAACCTGGGTTTTAGATACGGATTTGGATACGGAAACTAATCCGCTTTTACATCGATCCCATTCAAAATTAGCCTTCCCGGATTTTCTGGATCCGTCTCCGAAGTTTTGAGTCCGGAACTCAACATAAATACATGTAAAATGTGTTAGGGTTTTTAGGGAAACTACTGGCCAACAAAAACTTTGGGTTTGACTAAGGTGATCAAAAACTGCAAATGAGAGTTGGTCCAATAACATGAGACATGACATTTGTTATGCATTGATGTGTCATGCCAATTTCTGGACTGTTTTAAGGCCATTATCAATATGAGTGCTCAATGCATCCATGACTCTTGATATATTTAGCCATGTATGTAATACAAACAGTGGATCCTAAAAATAGTCTTCTGTTTTTGGACATTGATGTGATTGGAAATGAAGATCACAGTTTCAGGTTTTAGTCCAGTGCCCAGTGAATAGCCCCAGTGTAATGCACACACACATATCCTAAACCTCAGTGATGAGAACATAGGCTACCCCCATTTGATGACTAATCACAAACCCAGGGGACTGATCTCTATTTAGGTTCTAGAATACAGCGGTTTGTAAACAGATTTTCAGTAAAGTTTTAGGATGCTACTCCTTTGAACAACCACAAGCTCTGATTCCTTAAACATACATTTCTTAAACTAGCTAGACAAGGCAAGCTTAGTATGGGTGTGATTGTATTGGATAATGCAGTCATACGTCTGTAAGGCAGACAGCCAGTGAGCTAGTGTGTGGCCTTTACAATGTATACGTCACTGCACCACACATAGGCAAGGAGTCCGCTTGGGGACAAATGTCCTTTTTACTGTGTGTTTTACTGTGTTAGGCCACTTTTATGTGTGTGTGTGTCTTTAAGTTCTGTGATATGAGTCAGTGGATTAGCATCGTGTTTGGCCCAGCCTTTGTTCGGCTTGGTTTAAATATGAAATTGAGCTATGCAGTATACTCACCTCTTCTCCCCTTTCCACTCTTGCTTCTCATGATCTCATCACATGGCAAAGCACATTTCCTGCCTAAGTAGAAGGACTGCTTCTCACACACACCCACACTACACACATTCACACTTAAGCAGGTCAGAACTAAAGTAAAACATTCTATTAGTCCAACACTCAGAAGGAGGTTATTGCTAGAGCACAGGAATTTGTCATTCAATGAACCCCCTAAAATTAGCCCACTCAACTCCAAATAGTAGCTGTGTGTCTGCTGTGGATCAGAAATCTCATGTTGACCTGACCTTTCCCATCAGTGTACTCTAAATTAGCGAATCACAAAATATGACAGCCTGATTGATGAGTAGCATGACTTGTTGAGATATTTTCTCAAGTAGGGCTCCTGTTTAGAGTGGCTGAACTAAGCCTTGGTAAGGAGAAATCTAACTAGAGAAATGAATGATATAGTCTTGTCATCGTACACACACTTTCTTAACTAGGCCCATTCTGTGATCTGTGTGTGAGAATGGTTGTGAAGTATAGCATCCTTTGCAGCCATTCTCACATAGCTGCCTACAATGGCCCCTGGCCCATACTTTTCATTCCTCCTTAAGGCCTAATTATGCTTCTGTGTTTTTCGAAAAACGCAGAGGAGGGAACGCCCTCCTCACCGTGGAACGCCCTCTGCGTGCTCTCCGTCAGCCCTTGGAGAGCTTTTGACGGATTGACGTGCACCTCCTGAATTTTCTAACTATCCGTCGAAATTACGCAGAGCGACGGAGAGCTACGGAGACCCCCTTGGCTGTGATTGGTCCGTATTAAGAAGTCAGGGGCTGGGTTGCCGCTATGGGTTGCCGTGACCAACAAGACCAGGGGTGGGGAACGTCCGACCTGCGGGCCATATGCAGCCCGAACAATCATTTGGTCCAGCCTGCCATGGCATTGCAGTGCAGGCACCATATTATTAGGTGCATTATTCGTTGGCAGCAGCACTATTTTAATATGTGGAAGAAGACAGTGGAGGCGCTCAGCGTCGGGTTCTTGCAAATCAAGCCCCAATACGTTGTTGGTTTGGGCTAAACACGGAATGTTTACAACGTCTGGCTCCACGCCTGATTAACACTCGGATCGATAAGCAGTCTCTAAAATGGTAGCAATATCAAAACATATATGATCCCTTTCCGTAATCATAATAACCCCCCAGAAATGTTCACTGCACACCCAGTCAAAGCAGGCTGCCCTTCCAGCTAGCATCACAAACATCACCAAAGAGATCGAAGCAGTTTTTACAATTCATATTTCAGCTAAACAGTACATGTAAATCGGCATTTGAATTCAAATGTGACGAGAAATGGGCAGTGTAGTCGCTGAAACTGTGCACATTTTATTGATGAAACGGCTCATTTGTAAATTTGCTCCGAGTTTTCGATAACCTATAGCTAGCATCGCAGTGCAGCGCCACCTACTCTTCTGGCGGTGAATTGTTTTCAGCACCCACAGCCTACGGAGAACTATAAACGAAGTCTATCCGTGTGTATCCGTGTGTATCCGTGAGCCCGCCCACCCGAAAACGGAGACGCAGAAGCATATTGAGGCCTTTAGTGACAAGGAGGTGTGATTGTTTAGTTTACTTGGGAAGCTGTGTGGGCATTCCAAAGACACTTTCAGTCATGGCACTGTCACAGACACACACACCCTAGGTTCTGTCAGTACAATGAATGCAATACAATGACACAATGCTGATCACCTCACATAGCTTTGCACCACAGCCTTCAGATGTCACAGCAATCACTGTCAAAGGCAGAGGAATGCCCGCAGACAGTACCAAACTATTTCACACCCCAGCTTGCGTGAGACATGTTCAAATTGTTTAATTAGCATAGCACACAACATTTATGCGAATGTCAAACATTTTGAGGTGCACACACTAAGGTGGTGGCCTTCACAGACACAATGTACAACCAACCTCACCTCCGGGCATCGTGTGAACTATTCCTGCATGATTGGTACACTCCACTGGTAATCGAGTCATTGTTTAGCTGATACCATTGACTGGGAATTGATTGACGTAATAGTTCTCACTCGTATAGCGTAATGTTATATAACATCTTTTCTCTCCCCCATTCTGTTATATCTTTTAGGATTCTTGGCCACTAGAATCCTAGAATTACTCTTTATATATTCTCCTTCATGTTTCCTGCCTCTTATCTTTCTTCATGCCGTCCTGTTTTAACCTACCTCACATTAGCCTACATTCCTTCTTGTCCCCCTCTACCGCTTGGTACTTACTGAGAGCATAGACCTCAAGGTAGGTGGTCGTTTCTTCAGAGTGTTCAGACCGTCAGCTGCCTGCTGTGCCCTGCACACAGAGACAAGTGCCATGTAACTTTGGACAAATGCCACTTGAGGCAACAAGATGCCAACCACTAGAATGACCGGAATGGCTCAACAGGCCCACCAGCATGTCAGAGACACACACACCCATACCAGGCTGTTTTGAAACGTGATGAGGGGTTTTCAGAGAGGGCGCATTCCTCTTCCGGTCTGCGGAAGTTTAGATCTGTCACCAAGGTGCAACGTGAAGACCGAGAGTAGAGAAAACACAAACACAGAGCAAGACAGGAACTACTTTTGAAAGCGAGCCAGACAATCATCACACAGGCAGACCATAATCAGTGTGACGGGGGTGGCTGCTATGAAAGTTCCACAAATTGCCTGCAGAGGGCAATCTATGGTCTTCTTCTGACAGAACGCATGCCTGCTGTTTAGATTATCTAAATTCCCCAGATTGCCATAATCTGGCCAATACAAATGAAGTAAAGACGATGAGTGCAAGAAGGAAATATTTGAAAGGCTCCGTGAAGAATATGTGGGGAATGGGAAAGTGTATGAGGGCTTGCATCGGTCTCACCTGCTCTTCCTCCTCCCCTGTTCACCTCTGCCCTACAGGCCTCCGCTGCGTAGAGGGAGCTCCTTCACCTCAGTGGGACTTCAGCCTGGTGAGTAGGATAAGGGTCCCCGGCTCGATCTGTCCAAACAGTGTGATAGCTGGTGTGCTTAATGTGCTGTCTTACATCCAATCTCCTGTTTACATAACTCAACAACAACTTGGGAGTGCAGAGTGGGAGATGCGACATAGCCTGGTCCTAACCAGACTCTCGTACATTTCATTTGTACATAGAGTCTGGGCTCGCTCCATTGACAAGCGTTAACTTCCTTGAAGGCGGGTACTCTGTTGAAGTTTAAAACTATTGGATCTGCCCAGAGCCACTCTGGATCTGCCATAACCAATCGCTAGCGTTCGCCTTAGCCAACTCATTCACCTTCAGCTAGCTGGAAAATCAAACGAAACCTGTGGGGATCAAAGATTGTTCTTTCTCCGCCTTTAACTTCTGTATATTCGGCAGCGTTGCCATAATGGACCGAATGGCTTGTCGCATCTTTCTCCGCCGCCATTACGGAACTACAACTCAAACTAGCGCACAACCTCAACGTCATCGTTCTCAGCCATTCCCTCTGTTCGCTGATTGGCCGTTAGAAAGTTAACCTGAGACATATGACTTAGGTGCCGAATTCCCAGACCTAGTACAGAAGCAAAATGAAAATTGAGCGGAAGTACGTGGGAGGGCAGAGCCAGGCTAGATGCGACATGCTTTGGGCTATGAACTTTCATCCCTTTTCTTCTCAACATACTAAGATGGAGAGATCCAGTGATTTGGTGCATTTTGAGAGGTCTTGCACTACAAAACACACCAGACAGGATAATTCAAAGTTCCTACTCTTCTTACCTTCTTCTGCAGTGTATTTCAGTCCGAGGCAAGGACAGAGGATGCACAGAAATAAGGATGAAACCAGTTGCAGAGAGGTAGTAATGCTGGGCTTATGTAGGAAGCAGCAAAGGCTAGATGACCAATCATATTTATTTCGGTAGTTTGTATATATCACATGATAAATGCACACTTGGCCATGGACACTGGTCAGCCACTGGGTGGGCCTGCCAACATGCAACACGTGGAACACAGAAACACCCTCTCCTTTGTCAAAACACACAGGTTTTGTTTTAAATCTGACTTTGGGGTTATTTCAGGCAGCCAGTGAAACACTCCAGCCTGGTCATTCTCATGGCAGTGCATAATCAGTTCCTTTTGGCGAACACCTCCGTGCAAGTGCAGCAGATCTGCACATTCAGACCTTCAACCTTGTGGAGATGGCCCACACCTCAGAAACAGGCGCTCACTTCTTGAGTTACCGTAGACAGCAATTAGGAACCTTTTACTATACTGTTATTAAGTTACATAACTTGAGAAACTCACAGGTCAAACCAAGTTGGCTCTACATTACAAACTAGAGAGCATACAATTTCTGGGGAAATTGTGAGGGTGTGCTTGTGGCTGCCCCAGCTGCCCATAGTCTCACTGTGTTTACTGATATCAACCACTCAGTGTTTTTACATTGCTTTTAGACAGCAAAGAACATTTGTGTAGGTTGTTGGTCAACTCGTCCCGTTATCTGGTTATTAATTCCTGGAGAGCAACCATTAGTTGACATGTGCATTGAGTTTTTGTGGAAGTTTTTCCTTGTCTTCCTTGAGGGTTTAGGTTGGTTGAGAGGCAGGTCTATGGGCGTATGTGAAGCCCTCTGTGACATGCTTGCGTGTAAAAGGGCTATACAAATACATTTTGATTTTATGTAATCTAGTAAACTTGTAATAAACCATACAACCAACATTGCTTCCAGTTGATAGGCCACATATATATACAAATGACTCATTTAAATCGACAAAAAGATAGCCTTGACTAACCAAAAGGATATGTGAATGTTTGAATGTTTGAACCTCTAATTCGAACAATGAGTGACTTCAATATTTCTTGTAACCAATATTTGGAAAATGTAACTTTTTAGAATTTACCGTGTCAGTGTCACAACCGCTCATATCACCTCCCATTCGCTATCCACCACGCTAATTCATGTAGTCTATGTATTTAATGAGAAACAATTGGGTTAATGTTGAGTCAGAGGTTGGCCTGTCTGTAGATGAGAGGAAGGTAGGAAGACAAGGCGGCCAAATGAATCTCATGAAGGTGCAGCGTTTAGGACGAAACTTAGAAAGTACATTCTAATATATTCTTCTCAGATATAAACAACTTGTTGGTTGCCCAAGAGGAAGACAGCATCTGCTTCTTCAACTCCGTAATCCTCTCAAGGGCACATGTTGCACTGGGTTAGAAAGACATCAGCATAATGTAATTTTACACAATACAGGATTAAAAAATGAACACCCATTTTTGCTATATTGAAAGGGTCAATTGTAGGCTATGGGACTATACTATTCCAGTTTGTCTACACTCCAAAACATTGTTTCCAACCCAGCGGCTAGTTAAATATATAGACAGAACACACGTTGGGTTAAACTAACCCAGCAAGATGGGTTGACCATTTAACCCAGAATGTTGGGTTGGTCATTAAACGCCTCAATGCCTAGCTAGCATTACCTGAGCAAGCATAGCAAAAAGAAGTAAGCACATACAACTATTTAAATTGATTCATACAAACACGAAGAAAACACAACGTTGTTATCACATTTTTAATTTTCTGTTTAATGTAGCCTACTGTACAGTAGACTAACGCTACCTTTTCTATTTGTATTACCATCCACTTTTGGCGCCTTCACGAACGAACAGCCAGTCGTTAGCTAAGCTAGCTAGCTAGCTAGACTAGAGCTTTCTAGGCTACTAGAGCTACGCTAAACATTCCAAAAGCAGACAGTTGCAAAAAAAACTCATTAAAACAAATCGTTTGCAGTACCGTACGTTTATTTCGGTAGGGTTCTTCTGTATAGTTGACATTTGCTTCGCTGGCTAGACTAGTAAATGTAGATTAAGTTAGCCGGTTGCAAACTGAGGTAGTGCTAACGGCTACAACAAGCTAACGCTATCCTCAACAACACCTACAGTACTAGCTAGGACTCGGAGAATCTCACCATTCAGTTGCTGCAAGAAATGTGGCTAAAGTACACCGCCGGACTAGTATTTTTGCTGTCCCCTTATCTTGGTAGGTAGGCTACAACAGATAACCCTTTAGTAAATTAGCAAAATATGTCCCTGCTGAAAAGACCGTTGACAATTACATTTATGCTGCAGATGAACCAGCAGCTGGGTTATAGTGAGGCATCCGCTGGATAAGGTACCAGGTGGTCGTATCTAATGCGTCGTTGCTAACATGTGCCGACGCTGTGACGTAGGCTATTATAACTGAGTAGTCTACCCTTTGCCGACAAACTTCAATCAACTTTATGCCACAAAAACGTTGTATGGTCCTAAACTGTGCAACGGAACGTACATAAAAGTAATAGCAACTCAATCGGGACCAAGACGAAACTTTGGACGTCGACGTTTTCTATGTAGTCCAAATATTGACCGAGGAGTAGGGGGGCAAAAATAATAAATATATATGTGAGATAACAAAGGATGGCCACGTCGATGACGTGGCACACCCAAATATATATATTTGGGTTGTTGGAGACTGACATGGCTGCGAGCATTCCACGGTTAATGACTGAGCAGGCTTTGGCTGAAACCCTATACATGGTTCATCAGAGGGAGGAGTAAAGGATGGAGTTAAAGAAGAATGAAGGCCCTAGAGCCACTTCATCTGATGCCAAGCGCTAGCCTTTGATTCGCTAACGTCTTCAACTGGCATGCTTAGCTCATCCTGCGAACCATATGGCCCTCGTTACCTTTCCCTCTAAATTACACTCCCCCACCATTATCTAACCTTTTTTCAAATCTGCCCAGAGTCAACCGTTAAGAGAGAACATCTGAACTTCTTTTCTCTTCTTCCTTCTTATCAACATCCCTTCACTTGAAACCCACAGATGGGGAGCTAGGTATTTATCTTTGATGTGGTTGAGAGGAGGGGAGGGGGGGCTTGGGTAGGTGTGTGTGTGTGTGTCTGTGCTGGCAGTGTGTGTTAGCCTGTGAGTCCTTGGAGACGAGACGGATGGCGGTGTTTTTCGTATGCCCGGTGTATGCTATCAGACTATGATAGTGTGGCCTCAGGGTGTTCATCACACTAAGAATGGGATTCAGGTGTCAGGTGTGTAGCTCAATGTCAAGCAGCAGCAGATCAAACCAAAGTGATGTCAGAGAAACGTGGTAGAAGGTTGCTGATATGGACCTTGATGTTTCTCCATCTTATTGGACCTCACAGTGCGACTGTCTGGGTGCCAAAGCTTGCATTACTTTCGAGAACATTCTAACCTCTAGATAGTGGTTTTGTCCTCGACTAGCTGTGCATGTGTAATTATTAACACAAGATAACTTGTGATGTTAACTGGGTAAGGCAACTGCAGATGGTCTGGCCTTAACAGTTCTGGAATCTTCCGAAATTACTCAGCATTCAGGGTTTCCCGCAGAAAATGTGTTAGTTAAGGTGGTGGGGTGGGGGGGGCTAGTTTGTGTGATAGACTAATGCGTTCTGCAGAGAAGGGAAGGGAGACCGGCCTTGGTCACGGTTTGGAATGGAAGGGAGAAAACAGGACAACGGCGGATATAGTTTTTTTCGACGACAACGACGTAGTTAAGGCGGCAGGCATGTGTTGCTTAGGCAGCCGCCTTAACTGAAAAGTTCTGCGGGAAACCCTGGCATTCGTCTGAGCCGTGTGGGGAATTGTCATAGAAAAAAAAACTCACCTCCCTCTGTGCTTTTACCTTTTATAGTGCTTTGTCTTAATAAATAGGACCAGTTTGTGTATTCTGGCAGCAGACCAGTTCATGGTTGTATTGTGCCTTTTATATGTGTACTAGAACAACAATAGGCACAGGGGAACACTAGCTATATCTCTTTCTTCCCTCTCCCTGTCTCCTTACCTCTCTCTCTCTCTCTTATGCAGGGAGCCGAATGCCATGCCTGTTTCTTTCGGCTTGTTAGCTCCTTGTTGTCAGGTCAGAGATAGGGTCTGCCTTCAAACCCATGATGTCATGTTCACACGAAACTTGCGTGGGTACCAAGGCCAGTAAGCATTACACTTACTCTTGTCTCAGATACTCGCGTGCTACTCCAACTGTTTCTGAGATTAATCAAAGGCCTAGTAGCTGTCTATGGGCTTTCTCAGTTAGTTTCAACCTGAGAGAAACCACATTGAACCGACCTTAATAAGCAGTTCTGCAGCTGTCTTTGATGGCAGTAGTGTAAATGCAAGCCTTTGTCATTGTAATTAGTCTACATTTAATTCATTCTGTAACAATCTGAATACCCCTCTTTATCAAGTTTAGTGGCACAATGCATTTAGGTTTATATAACCCAAGGGCACCTAGGAATTAGGTATCACTCACTGGGTGTGTAGGAGGTCACATCACCTCTAGGTTTGTTTGGCCACTAGACCAAAAAAAGTGACCATGTCATGTTTGTCATTCTCCACTCCTCTGCTCAGGCTATCACTCCTGTTTAGCCCCCGTTTGACAGCCTCCAGTAGCTATCTGCCTCCAATGACGTCCGGTTCTCACCTACCAGCTGTCTTTCTCCACCCTCTCTCACTTCCTCGCCCCTAGGCGTCAAAGTGCTCCTCTGCCTAATTAACTCTTTCCTGTCCCCAATGGGACCTCCAGCAGTGGCCCCTAACACCAGTCAATAGAGCGAAGCACCAGGGGCCTGCTGTTGGCCAGTCGTGTATTGGTGATACTTAACTTCATTTCAACTGGATCACACTCTGTGTATATAGAGGACTTTTAGGGACTTTGTACAATCAATATGTACACCATGAAATAATTTAATAAAAATGGGAATTAATTTAAAATATATATATTTCTACATGTATTCAATAATTATTTGATATTTCGCAAACATATTTCATGGTTGCAGTCATTGTGAAATCTGTTTCTTTAGAAAATTGAATTATTATAGTGTCTCAGGATATCGTGCAGCTACCTAACGTTACCCATAACCTAGGCTGTCTCAGGTAAGGTCCGAAAATTATTGGCTGACATACCATCTGATGTGATCTCATCCACAGAAGCGAAAATGCAGAGACGAGGATGAAGATGACGTCAGTGTGTGTAGTTTTGACATCAAGGTAAAAAATAGCTTCCATCTTCTCAACCAGTCCACTTGTGCTTTAAGAGCTATCAGCTCAAAGCATTCTCAGTCCACTCAAAACACACATCAGAAACTGTGTCTCCCAAGAGCTCTACGCACTCTTTATCTTACAGCCCAGAATATAATGTTACCATGACAGCCATTATGCCATTACAGCCCAGAATAGAATGTCATTGTCATAAAGTCTATTTAGTGTACATTTGAAAGAGTATCCCAAGAGCTGTACACTCTCTTTCCCCAGAAGTGGTGCCTAATTGCAGCTCAGAATAGAACAGTGTTTTCATAAAGTCAGTGAAGTCTCAATTTAGAGGGTCGTTTTCTGAAGTATCCTTTCCTGTTTTTCTCAATCCACAAAGCCTCGTTCTGTTTATTTTTTGTTTTAATGTGTATCTTGGAAATGGCTGTGTATTTTTGTTGAAATGTCTATCATGGCATAAGTTTACATAAAAAATTCCTGGCAGACCCATATCATTGAAAACAGATAGAGAGATAAGAAAGCAGGTTAAAAAAAAGTATTCATCATTGGCTTTTATGTTGGTTTATTCAAGTTTGTTTTGGAAGGTTGATGAGCAAGATTTGTGAGATATGCTGTGTTCC
>CAEFZP010002202.1:0-13049 GCA_903064625.1 Mallotus villosus
AGCCCGGCTGAATAACGGGACATGGTTTTCTGTACATAGCCAGTTGTTTTTTGTAGCGTTCTTTACGCAGAGAGAATGGGTCATGTTTACCGTGTACAAATAAAGCAGCCCTAAGCTCACCAGGACACAAATTCACAGAGTCTTGGGGTCTGATGAAGAACACTTCCAGATTACACAACAGAAGTTTGCGATTGCCAGCGTACACTAACACCAAATGAGACCAGAGGAGCTCAACTGCTATCTTGGTTTCAGCTGAAACGTCAGGTGACTGACACACCTCCCCCCATTCACAGGGAGGCGAACTTGACAAGTTGTCTATTAGATACGTTAAAACTCTGATTTCGAATTCGATCACCTTGTTTCTACAGTCCCTTAGACCTGTCAGTCTTATCAACAAAGCCTGAGCTTCAGCCTTGGCGTGGTCGTGACACTCGGACAAGAAGCACAGTCTACAGTATACAGGTACTAACTTTCCCAGTAACTGAACCGTTGATGAACCACTAGGTTTTAAAACTGCAAACTGACCGTGACATCCATCCTCAAAGTAAACATAGGCTCGAACTTTAGGTGACCAGACTTTAGGACCTGAAATCAGCTCTCTGTGCTTCGTCAGACATTCTATTAATGCTCTACTGGAGAGACAGATCTTGGTCGCGGTAGTACACTCCAACTCATTTATTAGGTAGCCAAGAAAGAGATCGTACCTCATTATGTCAACGTGCGGACCGGGACATTTGCCGGTCGGATTAAGCAAAGGCATCCCTGAGTTGTTCTTTGTTGCCACGGCAATTAAAGCGTGTTATGGAATACTACCCAGTTGGAAGCGATCGAGTGAGCAGACACGAGTTGCCGGGGGTCCACCAGCAAAGACGCCTCGGTTACAGATGCAAAGTATGACCTCATTATCAGGAGAGCCACGATGTGAGACCGTCGATGAGGAGTACAGGCGTGCGTACTGTGAACTGAGAAATAAAGCCTTGTCCGACATAAAGAGTATGGTGAGAGAGCATGTGGAAAATCATAGCACCTCCTCCTCCTCCTATGACTTCATGAACATATATGGAATGTGTTCATTTGACCCTCCCAATGTGGCGAGGGTGTCACACCAAAATGATCAGCCTCTTAGGTGCAAATTTACCAAGATTACCTGTCCCGAGGATAACTCAAACTCCAACTCTCATAGGCTCATTTCAGTCAGTGGAATACTCAATCCTCTTATCTGCGCCAGGCTTGAACAGGGGGAGCTTGATCTCTCTTACTGTAGAGAGTCGGATTACGACAGAGCCATGGAGGAGTTTGTTAGACTTGATTCTCGGAATAAAATGAGGGTACCAAGGGTCTCCAATGGTCAATTAGGGAGCACAATCGGCAGCATGGAAAATCGATTCATTTTCACCGTGAGAGAGGACTTACACACTCTCGGCTGTGCTTACAGGCAAATGGTGGTTTTAGTTGAACTGTTACACCTGCACATTATCCATTTCATACAGTCCTGAATTGCAGACCAGTGTAATACTCTAATACAACTTATCATCACGGTGTGAATGTGTAATAAAGAAAGAATAGACGATGACGTGTCTGGATAACATTTGTTTTTATTTTTGAATACATACAATACACCATAGCAGTACAACATATAGGATATGTATATACACGTGTCTTCAATCTGGGTGGGCAAATCCTAAATCAGTGTCAAACGTGGTACGTAAACCGAAGCCTGAGTCAGTGACAAGCTTGGTCAATTTGCAATCAAGACCTCATTCACAATCTGACGAATAATCGAAAAAGTTGTCAAATATGCTCAGTTGGTCATCAGCGTTGAGTTTCTTTTTATCAGGGCTACCTGTTACGTCTTCTGTAGTTCGTTTCATACCAACCTGATGGTCAGTAGAAACACGGTCACTCGTTTCTGACACCATGGAAGAAGATGCTGAAGATAAACAATCTTCTTCTCCAGTCACCTTGATGTTGTCATTCCTAAGTTTTGACAGTAGTAAGCTGAAATCAGTTTCGTTCAGCTCAGGAGCGATCATTTTGATACGCCTCAAGGCTATCCTAGGTAACACAAAAGACACCCCTTTCTTGATCCTCTCCACCACATCATCGATCGTAGGCTTCTCATCAGTGGGACGGTTGAAATCTTTACTTTGGCTACTGTAAAGTGCTGTGTCAATGCATGCATTGTTGAAAACCCTCACAGTGTAGTAACAGTTTTGCTGCTTAGATAGCTTGACAGTGGCATAATTGCTGTTGTGCTTGCCGGAGAATATCATCATGTTTGACAGTGCCATCAGGGGTGCGTGGAGCATGAACTCCTCATTAGCAAAAAAAGAGGCAAACTTCAGCACCCCCACCTCTGTCAGAAACAACACACGATTGTATCTCATAAACTTCTCCCTCATGATCTTCACAACCTCCTTTTTCGTGTCACCTATCATGTTTAGCGACATCTTCATGTAATCGGGAAGACTGTCGTCGGTAGCTTGCAACCACTCCATCTCATCCAAGTCTTGATAGTTGCTACCTGCCATGCTTGAGTTCTTATTGAAGACTGGTCCAGTTAACTTTAGCGACATGCCATAAGATGCATCGAACGTGTTGTTGCTCTCATCATCCTTTCTGTGTCTAAACTTTGCAGTTGTAGATAGCGCGGTGAGTTGTCTACACAAGTTAACATCGGTTACCTTTGGAGTGTAAATGACACGGGCTAGCTCAGTGCAAAAAAATCCCATAACCATTATCACGGTCTGTCTCATGGTCATGGCAAGGGTAAGCGTGCACATCGGCAAGGCTCCGTGCGATACGGTTAGCTGATACTTACTTGACTCGGACAGAGTCTCAGTGTGCAACAGGCTGTTGTAGATGGGGTCTCTCATGGATTTAACACATGCAACCTCTGTAAATTCACCCTTGTTAAAAGTGTTGTGATAACGCCCATAGAAGTGAATATCGTTCACCTTTTGGTTAACCCCCACGGGCTTGTAAACTGTAGACAACATCTTGTGTAAATTAGCACCGCTAGCGATTACAGAATCTTCACGCAATGCAATGTCCAACATAGCCTTCACCATGGTGTTGTTTGACAGTCCCAGATTCGTTGAAGTGAAAACTCCCATCCTTCCAGAAACCGGAGGGGGTCTCTTGTCTTCAGTGCCAGTGAAAACTCTACCAAACTGTAACGACTTGCCTTTCTCCTGCCCAGTGAACCCTACCCCACTGGTGTACAGGCATGTATTTTTCATTCTATTCACATTTGTCATCAAGTTTGCACTCTGGTGACGAATTGCATTTGAGAATTTAGCCATAGAATTGTTGATGGTGAACATCACATCCTCACAGAAGTCGCTGTTTGCTTGACATGGTAGCATGTTAGATATTGTACCAAATACAGCGCCCTGAAGGTAAGCCATTACATGATCGGACATCAGGTAATGGCAGATTGCAATGGCTTTTTCACCCGTCTGGTCTCCCATCATTGTCAATCCGGTATTCTTAACCATTAGCATTCGGTCACCCATCTGAGGTGACACGAACCACAGCTTTTTACTTTCACCTTCTACGATCTTACACCCTTGCATACGTTCCAGTATACCGACATCGGTCCAGTGTAGATCCCCATTCATCCCAGATACGTCTACGCCATTCTTGTCAAGTTCATAACCCGTGAAGAGTTTATAATATTGCAATCTCGCTTCAGGGCATTCTGGCTCCGTGTCACTTTTTCGGTTTTTACCACTCACTTGTTCACCGTAGTAAGGAATGAACATTGGACGAAGTATAGTTGCTGCGCACAAGGGGTTGGAAAAATTAACCTCCAGGAAGACAGCCGACGCAACACTCAGAATTACAGCAAGGTGTTTCTCCTCTACAGAGCTGCTCACAAATATTGCCAGTAGTTGAATGAGGTACAGAAAGATGAGATGATGAGGTTCCTCTCCTTGTTCATACATCATTTTACTATTGCAAAGCTTGTCAATGTTAAACAAGTCAAGCAACTTGCGAATTAAAGACACGATCGGACTTGCTATATTTTGGTTGAAATTAACAAAAATACTCGGGTAGGACTTCTCTCCGTCATGGTCTTCGTAGGGTACATCAACAACATTTTCAGCCAGAACTTGGTCAGTCAGGATTGTCTTGTAAAGTGAAAGGATCTTCTCCCGAGTAAACAACTTACACAGACCCAGAAAGAGAGTCTTTTCAAAATCGCCATCCATCTGAGGTATGTTCTGTAAAGCCAAGAAGTGCCCCAGGTGCTCAGCGTGCACTTTCAGGATCTCACCGGGGAAGAGGTTTGGGCAATAGAGATGCAACACCACGGGGGAATTGAGAAGTACCGGCGCAAAGGGTTTGGAAGGGCAGAGGTAGAGGATACCAGAGTCGTATGGTCCCGTCGTTATGCAAAATCCATCCTCTTGCAGGCTTACTTGGAGTGTCTTAGCAGAGTATGCCATTCTAAATCGAGAGATAATACGTCTACACCCCAAATACAGACTCAAATAGTGAAGATGTTGACGGCTAGGACAAATCTATCAGAGTGCGAAGACGCCTACAAATTATGTTTCGGTCTTTGGGATGATCTATCCTTAGTCTTAATCGGATCACAAGACTTGAATGTAGATTTACCGGACAAGGAAGAATTGTCAAGAATGGAGGGGTGGGAGGTTATGATCAGACTGTCTGTCTTGGCTGACTTTTATAGGTACCAAAAGGAAGATCTGGGGTTAAATGAGGAGGAGTCTACAGAGAAGTTATACACAATTAGAGCAAAGGCTGTTGATTTCCTCACAAATCGGTTGGACATCCAACCAGAGCCTAAAAGACAGTCCGTCTTAACCAACCGACATTGTCACAAAGACCCACAGCTGAAGTGTCCACCTACTGCAGGAGTTTACACCCATGACTTGGACGGACCGTTGAATTACAACAAAAACTGTTTACATGAACCATCTATAGCAATTACATCTCAGAGTAGTGACACAATGACAACTGTGTCAAGAAACCTAACTGGCAAATACAATAAACGTAATTCTAAATCCACACCTTTTGAGTCATCTGCATGTAAGACCGAGCTTGGCAAGGAGGATCGTAATAAGCCTGTGAAGAATGTTAATGTCCATAAAGTCGTCAATCGGAAAAGGAAGAAAGTCCACTCAGACTCCGTTGAAGGTTCAATTGTATGGCAGAAATTAAGTTTTTCGATGAGGAGGAAATCTTACTACGCAAAACTCATCAAAGCCTTCCAAGTGGTGAAAAACATCGGACACCCTATGCTTACACTCAATTCAGAATGGGGCCTGAGTTGTTATTACAACCTCGCAGTCGCTTACACAACCGATCAACCATTGGAACTGGCGGCTGCGTGTCTACCTGAACTGCGTCAAGCTGTTGACATTATTCACAGCGAGCATTTTCATAAGCTGAGTGAATTAAAGCCTGAGTGTCAGATGCTACTGTATGCCGTGCTAAACTGCTACATTAACTGGGTGGACCATAATCACAAGCAGATACTCCTTGTACCCGGACAACCCAGTCCACAGCAGCCTAACGACGAGGGAGACCTGAGGTGCTCCAGATGTCTAAAGAATCAGACCTTCCACTCGTCTGAGTTGAAAGGTAACCCGAAAAACATTGCCGTTGAATTTGACATTGAACAACTGAAATTCGTGTCTTCATGCTGTGCTGCGACCATGATAAACGTCCCACTCAGCACCAGAGATGTCAACACCTGCACGTTTACTGACTTGAAACAGATGTACACATCTTGTATGAAATGCAGTCAGCCTATATTTTCCGAAGTATTAGTGGATGTAGAAACGTTATTCTCACGCTGTGCGGTGTGCGCGGTCAATAGTGTCTAATATGACCCAACTATTCAATTGAACGTTTAGAGATCAACAAGGTTATGACTGATGACACATCGGACTCTGTCTTTAAAGGCATTCGCGCTATATCCTTTAAAAGTCTGAAAGCTGTAATGTGCACATATTATGGTGTTAAAGCTTTCGACAACGGGTGGCAGAGAGTCCAAGAGGGTCAGCAAGGGTCTGTAGGATGTAATGATAACCTACAGGTCTACTTAAACATCACACACAGCCTGGGTGAGAAACCAGAGGCTGTTGAAGAGATTATGGGACTGTACAAAGATTTAAACAGACTTGAATCTGACACCGGAGACAATGTGGAGACTGTAACCTTAAAGCAGACTCAACTTCTCTCTGAGTCAACTGGTCATCCTCAAGACTTTGAGGATATGACTGAGTATATGGAGGCTTTCAAATGTAATACCACTCGCAGCTGCTATCTCGAACTCAGCGACAGTGAGTCTTACAGCAATGAAGATTGTTCCGAGGATGAATGTGAAGACGCGGGAGGGGATTCGTCTTACACTCAAGACGATCAGCCGTCCGTGTCAGTCCAAGGTGACGTTACACAAGAGGATAAATCTGACTGCCATGTTATATCGACCGCCATGATCGTGGAGAAGTCTCAAGTTGTCATTGAGGACTATTGATTACATAGTTATTTGTTGCAGATGAAGTTACCAGTGACCAGGAGTGACTTTCTAGTCTTTTATGTGGAGTTGGAGCATGTTATAATATATACAGTTGTCTCATTTCTTTGTAACACTAAAATGAAACTGTTATCCAGAAACCAACTCAGAGTTTTTGGTCTTTCTATTATACACCATCTTACACACTTACAAGGCTGAACGGCTGACGATGGAACCCTGTCAGAGAGGAGACTGGAGCGCTACCCGCCACATGACCATAAGATTCGACAACGTAGATGACATAGCGCGACTAGAATACACCTGGGTACAAATGTTTGATATAGAGAAACGGATACCCCTATCCGTAATGCTGACGGATCCCGGATTTGACGGAATCTTTAGAATACCCGTTGACTCCGACTTTCTTCCCAATACGTGTTATATCCTTCTCAAGGCTGTGTACGCCCATAGCGGAGACGACTATGGTCTTCTTACAGCCAAACACTTTTCCAATACACATATTGACATCAGAGGCCACAAGGTTAAAAGAATCAGTGTTTTAGCCAGAGCACCGTTAGCCTGGGTGAAAATGATCACACCTTCCGATACGGTAGTGCACTACAAGACATACACCTTCACAGGGGACACCGTTTCAGGTCATCAACCCGAGATGCTGGTATCAAGAATATACGCCAGCATGAACCGTCATGTCCACACCGTCTTGGCTGCTACATTACGTAGCTTAGACTCTGCAGAAAGGGACACTCTTGCTTCAAAATTGGTAAGCGAGACACTGTCCACACTCGGAGCTCCGCTTGCATTCAAAGTCTTGCATGAGCAAAGTAGGCTAACACTCGAGAGGTTACACAGCCACAGTGAGCAAGGCGTCCTCGCAATACCCGATCCGCAATGTGCACTGTGGGGGACGTGTGTATTGTGGCAGCAGGATTCCGACATGTCAAGTCTCTCAAGGCAAAGTGTTAACCATAACACTCACCTCTTACCAGTTCCGTCCTCCCCTCAGTGGTTGCGCGTGAGGCTCACGTGGATGAATTTAGAGGTGACCAGGTGTTTAGGAGAAAAGATTATCAAAGACGTTATACACGCTCCCTATGAGGCAGTGATACTCACAGCCTTGTGTTGCGGATCCCTGGACCGTTGGTGTCAAGAGCTGGGTAAACTTAACACAGCATTGAGAGTTGACCAGCATCTACTATCACGTGATCGACATAAGGCTGAATTGTGTCAACGGTGCGGTTACGCTTATCAAATATCACCCGCTGTGTGCGAGCCTGAACCCAGGAGAGTTCCAGCTGTGTCACAAATAGACAGATTGCTCCTCGGTGGCATCTGCACTACACTGTGCGCTACAATCTCTCGATACGCCGACAATGGACGGATTGCAAGAAGATCGGAAACCCCACCGCCAGACCTCCAAAACCTCAGAGGTTGGGCAGACTGGGAATATCGATACTGCCTCAATCACCGTAGGGTCTACAGGTCAAGCGGTGAGGAAAAATGGGAAGTCGACAAGTTGAGAGCGTGGGAAGTCGACCAAAGTCAAGGACATAAGGAGCTCAAAATACCCAGCTCGCCATTGTTCTCCCTGTCTAACAAAAGACCAAAACCGAACCAGATCGCCTTGTGGTGGGAGGACGGCTCAAGTTGTTACTGGGGACAAGAGAGAGAACAAGAAAGCCATGAAGAAAGCTTCACATCAAGGAAAAGCATCTCACCGTTCACAGAACACAAAGACCAAGAACGACGACAGAGAAAGAAGCGCAAACCCGAAAGTGAAGCAGTCGAAGACGAAACTGACCAAGGTTGGTGGTTGTGGCAAAAGGAATGTAGACAGAGACGCCGCGAGAGCATCGGCTGCACTGTTAACAGGCAAACCCTCAACAGTCTCAACCGACACAGGTTCTGGAACCGTTACCTCACAACATCACAAGACAATGGAGAAGAAAGCAATAGATCATCAACTTCAATTCAATACTGGAAGCGATTCTCGTGTAATGCTCTTCGGTATCATATCAAAACTATTCCCTTCGGTTACCGAGGTGGAATCCTCACCATCTAACACGGAATCGGACATGTCGACAGCCTTGACTGTGCAACCCCGCACACGATTTTCCCTTGACGAAACCTTAATAGCAGTCGATGCACTTGAGACGAATTTCGGGGACTTGGCTAAGTGGTTCGAAGCGTTTGAAAAAACGAAAGCTTGCGACACAATAGGCTTCGGTGTGGCTATGGAATTGTGTGGTGGTTACGATCTTATTATCCGTAGACTGGGTAAAAGTCTACGAGATACATTTAGAGAGACTAGATTTATACAAACTGCAGACCATGTTAAACAAGCGGATCAAACGCTG
Organism: Mallotus villosus; assembly: GCA_903064625.1. NCBI lineage: Eukaryota > Metazoa > Chordata > Actinopteri > Osmeriformes > Salangidae > Mallotus > Mallotus villosus. Next base: position 8,869 of record CAEFZP010002202.1, read on the forward strand.
AAATACATTGCGAGTATTGTAAAGGGAGATCCCGAACATCAACTTGTGACTATTGTTAATGATTTATTGGAATCCCTCAAGAATGAGGATGTAATCGGCAACACTTTTGACAATCTGCAAACACTCGTTGACACGTTGGCATCTGGCAGAGATTCCCCATCATCTCCCAGTCACATCATGAAGTCCCTCAAGATACACTGGGACACTGCACTTGATATAGGACGTACTCTCAGTTCAATGTTGAAGCAACGCAGTGACAAACTTGTCCTTGTGACGAATGAATATGTAAAGCAGCAGAACGAGTTGACATCCGCTAGGAAGGAAATCGACCGTTTACAAGCCGACTTCAAGGACATGTCTAGTCACCTGGACCGTACTCGGACTATCATGCAAAAAAAGGAGGCACTGTCAAAGTTTTGTGACGTGGAACACAGTACACAGCGCATCGAGAGAGACATTTGTTTCAGTGAATTACAAGAGAGTTTTAACAAGTATCGAGAGTTATACAATGGCCTCACTAGGGACAGGTGTACAATAGTAAATGCTCACACAGCGGAGAAGATGGAGTGGAGTGTGCAACGTGATGCATTGACAACTCAGCTAGCCGAGAAAAACTCCATAATTGAGAAAACTCGTAAACAGCATTTAGACACAAAAGCAGATTTTAATGGTCAAATCGAGAGTCTGACACAATCCAACGACTCCTTTCTAGAGACAATATTGTTACAAGAGACTACTATAGAAGAGCTCAGAAGTGGCAGAGTTAAAATCTTGGAAGATTTTAAGCTTGAAAGGAGTTCACTGGAAGACAAGTTGGCTAAGCAGCAATTTGCAAATTGCAAGATCCAGGAGCGAATCAAGGAGCAAATCAAGGAGCTTTCTCAACATTCAGAGACAAAAGCAAAATGTAATGCTCGTATCGAGAGTTTGACACAGTCCAACGACGCCTTTATAGAGACAATATCGTCACTAGAGACCACTATAGAAGAGCTCAATATTGGCCAAGTTGAAGTCTTAGACAATTTTAAGCTTGAAAGGAGATCACTGGAAGACAAGTTGGTTAAACAGCAAACTGAAATCGAGGAGCTCTCACGTTCCATTGCTTCCCATGAAGACATTAACATCAAGTTAGAAACTAGGGACAATGATTTTCAACTAGCTAACATTAAATTGACTGCAATACAACAGTGTTTCGGTTTTGACACACTTAAGTGTAATATCACAAGCATGCTAGATGAAATCCAACTTCTGAAAGAGGCATCCATTGAAAGACTCAGTACGTTCATTCAGGAGAGATGTATTCAAATGGTCAAGACGTATTCTGATGATGACACACCACAAGCTATGTGTGTCTCTAACACTACAGGTCATTTTTTCAACGACTACGAGAATCATATACACAACATCGTACACACTCTGCATCAGCAGCCTTTACCCATGGAAGTAGGGGTTTCACCGTGTAAACGAAGATTCATCAAAATCGCTTTTAAAAGAAAATTGACAATCTTACAAGCTTCAGAAGTTACCAAAATGGAACAACCTTTTAAAAAGCAAGACTGCGATTCTGACATGAAACGAGCCTCAGAAGTAGATACGACGTCCGCTTGTGACCCAAAGTTAGAGGATCTAAAATGTGAAACACAATGGCAAGTACTATCACACCCGGAGAATGTAAATTTCGAGCAAGACGGCAGTGGTCATAGAGACATTTTCAAGTTTGCCGGTGATGGGTCGGAAGATACCACCCTCAGGATACTGATTCCCTTGAATGTTGTAGGGCCCCTGAACGGTGAGAGGGATATCAAGCTTGTCCACCTGGGACACGAGAACCCCATTCACACTTTACTAAGCATTTTACAAGCCAGAGAAGAAGAATTCAAGGCCATCTCTGAAATTAAACCAAACATGTGTCATTGCTCAGAGATGAAACGAATTTCCGACAGATTGAAATGTGGCCTTCTTATATGTTGGAGTCCAGAGGGTGTACATGAGTCATACGGTAAAGACCATACAAGATGTCGTTACGTTATCATAGTACACAGACGCCAAAACCTGAGATTCTACTACCTGATATCTGTCAAAATTGATGGTTCTTACATATACAACCTGGCAAAACTAACTGTCAAACCAATCGCTCATCCGTCCAACCCTGTGTTTATACATAAATCGGATGGTACATGTGCAGGTCCCAGTTTCGCCTCGAAAGAGACACTTGTTTCAGTGAATTACAAGAGCGTTTTAACACGTTTTGAGAGTTATACGATGACTAGAGAGGATGAAGTTTAGTGTGCAACGTAATGAGATGACAACTCAGTAATTTCAAACCGAGGAGCTTTCAGTCAACCCGATCGCAAAGTTGCTCTGGATAAGAGCGTCTGCCAAATGACTGAATGTAAATCGGATGGTACATGTGAAGGTCCCAGTTTCTACCAACCCACACATGGTGAAGATCATAAAAACATATTGTATTGCAGGGAGATGGCGAATAATGCAACATGTACAACACGTTGATTTCAAGAGTTTATTATCATGAAGTACAAAACGACTCGTGGCATGGTACTAAACGTATAAGTGTTGTGACGACCCTCTCCACTCAACTAGGTGACTGTTCCCTCTTGCTGGCCATGTTCCCCTTTGCAAGTTTAACGTTTGAAGCGGGTGGTCGTCAGGTCTCATGAGCTACCCCTGGGCCTGGTGTGGCTCTGTGGTCTTTATAAGCACTCCTTTCCAGTCCCCAAGTAGAGACCCTTTACCCGTTGCAGACGGTTGGTTTTTGGCTCTTGTTGTTACGTATTTCTTTCTCATCATCTTTTGTAACAAATTATTGGTATTCCGTTGATCCGCCTGCCACCGGAACTTTCTGGTCCGCAGTATGGCGGGTACGATCATCCGAAGGCGCTGGGCCGCCTTCCGCTGCCAGTGGATGTACTTGTAGTTGGAGGCCACGTGATGTTTCCTGGGTACCTCCTGTTTGAGAACGGGCATCACGGGTGTGACCCGCGTAGAGGAGGCTGACACGTCTTTCTCGGACTTGGCACAGTACTGCTCCAGGAGGTTGAGGTCGCAGGTGCGGAAGCAGCACTCCTCCACAATCCCTAGGTTCTGAGAGCGCCTATTGTTGGATTTACCAGGTCTACTGAAATGTAATCCTCTATCTTTACAGACGAACTGAAGAGCATCTACTAACTCTCCACCGCACAGCGTTTCAGCCGAGGTCATTTTCACAATGTACAGCGTCATTGTCAACGCAAACACCAACACTCGACTTGACGAAGACATCTTTCTGACCAAATGTACACTTGAGTTATCTTCAACCGTCATCAGTTATCATGCCAGAGCACTCTGAATAATAATTTGGACGAAAACAAAGCCTTAAACCTAGGTTACCGTAAGGTAAATGGGGTCACCAAACCAGACGCTTTCCAATGCCACGTATGGAGGATTGTGTTGATCAGGTTGGTTCAGCGCAGTACGTCTGTACTTTTGATTTGTTGAAGGGTTATTGGCAAGTGCCTGTCCAAGAGAGCGAGGGAAATTTCAGCCTTTATACCTCCTTCTGGCCTCTTCTCCCATTCAGTGATGAGTTTCGAATTGCAAAATGCACCAGCCACCTTCCAGCGCTCTTATGAACATGGTCCGGGCTGGAAGGATGTGCTGTTTACCTTGATGTTGTGACTTATATTAATGGGTGGGAGGAGCATTCGGTTGACATTGAACACTTGTTTGACCGTCTGTGTAAGGCCCGCTTGATTGTGAATTTAGCTTGACTTTGCTAAGGCCCCCGTTGGATACCTGGACTGTTGGATACCTGGACAAGGTAGTGGTGTAGGGGAATACACGGCTGCTTCAAGTTAAAGTGACTGTCATTGAGCACTACCCAGTGCCCACCACTAAAAGGGAGTTCCAGACGTTCCTCATTCTTGCGGGTTACTAATGTGGTTTTTGTAGAAACTTTTCTACGGTTGTCGCTCCTTTGGCCGGCTCACTCAAGGGGAAAGTGAAATGCATCTGGTCATTGTCCTGTCAGCAAGCATTTGATAATGTTAAATCTGTTCTCTTTTCACTCCCTGTTCTCGCAGCTCCATGGTTTAAGCTATGTATGTATGTATGTCTTGTAGACCAGAAAACCGAGACGTAAAAGATTGCGTTTGATGGCAGTGTGATTGTGTCTATTTACATCT
>CAEFZP010002204.1:0-12500 GCA_903064625.1 Mallotus villosus
AATACTGCTGATAGTAAAAAGGCAGGAGGCCCTGACTGATTGATACGGCTGTGCCCTGCACCACGCTATTCAGGGATAATTAAAGTTTGGGGATATTTCCTGAATGGGAGCATCTCCTTCAGGGGCATCCTAAACATACATCTCATCCCTGTCGGCTCTGCTCTCAGCCACACACAGGGGACCACGTGTAACTGGCAGGTTCCACAACTAACGTTTAACACCGGTAAGCGTGGATACACACAAACGCATAAACACAGGAAGCGCAAACTTCCACACAAACCGAATGAGAATTACAATAATGGGTCAAAAACATCTCTACTGATCGATGATCATATGAAATCGGGGAGAAGTTTAAATATTTGTTTAGTTTGATGAGGTAGCCCCACAACCCCTGTTTCCACATGTCCTCTCTCCCTGTGCCCTCTCCCTCTCCCTGTCCCCTCTCCCTGTGCTCCCTCCCTCTCCCTGTCCCCTCTACAGCCTCCCTCTCCCTCTCCCTGTCCCCTCCACAGCCTGTGCTCTCTCCCTCTCCCTGTCCCCTCTCCCTGTGCTCTCTCCCTCTCCCTCTCCCCTCTACAGCCTGTCCTCTCCCTCTCTCCCTGTCCCCTCTACAGCCTCCCTCTCCCTCTCCCTGTCCCCTCTACAGCCTCCCTCTCCCTCTCCCTGTCCCCTCCACAGCCTGTGCTCTCTCCCTCTCCCTGTCCCCTCTACAGCCTGTGCTCTCTCCCTCTCCCTGTCCCCTCTACAGCCTGTGCTCCCTCCCTCTCCCTGTCCCCTCCACAGCCTCCCTCTCCCTCTCCCTGTCCCCTCTACAGCATGTACCCCCATGTCCCTGGTATGACATTCCCGATACGGCTTCAGAGTAGCTTCTCTCAGCGGAGGGATGAATAAAGATTTACATTATAATGCACTCTGGTTTACAGAGAGACTCCTGGGTCAGCACAGCACAGGCGGACGGACAGAGCGCCCGTATAATGGACTCTGATTTACGTGGAGAAGATAGCACCTTGACATTGAATTAAAACAAAGAAATGAAACGGACACTGTAACCTTTCTGGAGACTGAAGACAGGAGGACACAGGAGGACGGGAGGACAGGAGGAGGACAGGAGGACAGGAGGAGGACAGGAGTAAAGGAGGACGGGAGGACACAGGAGGACAGGAGGAGAGGAGGACAGGAGACAGGAGGACAGGAGGAGAGGAGGACAGGAGACAGGAGGACAGGAGGACAGGGGGACAGGAAGACAGGGAGACAGGGGGACAGGAGGACAGGAGGACAGGAGGACAGGAGGACAGGAGGACAGGAGGACAGGAGGACAGGAGGACAGGAGGACAGGAGGACAGGAAGACACAGGAGGACGGGAGGAGAGGAGGACAGGAGGACTGGAGGACAGGAGAAGAGGAGGACAGGAGGACAGGAGGAGAGGAGGACAGGAAGACAGGAGGACAGGAGGACAGGAGGACAGGAGGACAGGGGGACAGGAGGACAGGAGGACAGGGGGACAGGAAGACAGGAGGACAGGAGGACTGGAGGACAGGGGGACAGGGGGACAGGAAGACAGGGGGACAGGAGGACTGGAGGACAGGAGGACAGGAGGACAGGAGGACTGGAGGACAGGAGGACAGGAGGACAGGAGGACTGGAGGACAGGAGGACAGGAGGAGAGGAGGAGAGGGGGACAGGAGGACAGGAGGACTGGAGGACAGGAGGAGAGGAGGAGAGGGGGACAGGAGGACTGGAGGAGAGGAGGACAGGAGGACAGGAGGACAGGAGGACTGGAGGACTGGAGGACTGGAGGACAGGAGGACAGGAGGACAGGAGGACAGGAAGACAGGAGGACAGGACAGGAGGACAGGAAGACAGGAGGACAGGAGGACAGGAGACGGCAGACGGCAGACTGAGAGCGAGACGACTACGTTGTTATTATTAACGCTAACATTCGCTTCCATTTTGCAAAGTGACAGCAGTGCTTATTGACAAAGGCCTCAGGAAGCCAACGCGTCGATAGCCGACATGTGCCAGGTCAACGTGCTGAGGCCAGCGTCCTGAGGTCAACGCAGGCAAGAGAGCGACCTACAGCCCACCCTCCCTCCTCCCCCCCTCCCTCCGGAAGGACTGGTTACTCATCAGGACTAGTCTCTCTCTGGGCAAACTAGGAACGAGCATCATTCTCTCAGACAGACACGCCTACCAGTGTTCCACTGGACTCGACGCACACGAGCGCATCACAGCCGACACGTCACGAAACCCTGACTGAACTTACCCCAGAATCACCTCCTGAACTCTTAACACCAGCAGAGAGTCGATACACACCACAAAACTGCCACTTAGCAGCTGACCTGTCTTTCCTACCCAGAAGGCCTTGCTCCAAACTAGCCCCGCGCCCCGCCGTGTGGAGCTAGGCTGTCAGGTGTAAAGCGCGTGTCTGGCCAGGCCGAACACGGAGCAGCGTTGGTTAACCCGTCAGTAGGAATCAGAGGTGCTATTGTGACGGACGCTTTCGATATTGATTTCATAAATAAACAGAGCTAACCATCGATCGTAACGTTATTTTGCATTTCAATTACTGCTCCAAAACATAACCTTCAAACGATGAGGCGCTCAATACCAATAACACACCCTGATAAACGCTGGGGTAGTCGCCCACGCCACGCTCCTTACCAAGGATAAATTAGCGGATTCAGCATGTTCCCTCCCTCACGTTTAAGACGGAGCTCATGGAAAAGCACCTGAGCGGAGACTTCCTCTCAGGTCTGTCAGGACACAAACTGGAGACAGAAACTCAGACACATCCGGAACTACCGAGTCATTTTACACTTTACAATCACAGAACGGGCGACAACAAAAATAATAAATATTTTATCACAGCTTCTTCTTCTCATCAGCTTTAACAAATCTAAAGATTTTATGACCCTGCCTCAAATCTCTCTCTGTCTGGTTGTGTGTGTGTGTGCGTGTGTGTGTGTGTGTAAATGAAGAGGAGCCTTTCGGTGTTGGAGCAACAGGAAGAACTGCTGACGCACCGTGTCAGTGATAGCACTTCCCTGCCACAGTGCGGAGAGCATCCACACAGTGTGTGTGGTGTGTGTGTGTGTGTGTGTGTGTGTGTGTGTGTGTGTGTGGTGTGTGTGTGTGTGTGTGTGTGTGGTGTGTGTGTGTGTGAGAGCATCCACACAGGCCGTATTCTCCTCCCACACTAATGGACCTGGTTATTTTTAAACAAATTCTCACACTGCGGCGAAGGTGTCCAAGGTTACCGTGGTGAAAAGCAAGATGGACGCCTGTGGTGACAGTTGGTGGTTTCAGAGCGAGAGGATGTTGGGAAATAGTGGGAGTTAAACCCAGGACAGGCCTGACACTGCACCAGTTCTTCTGAGTCACCTCTCCTAAAATAAAACATATAAAACATCTTCCGTACTGATTTCCCCTCGCATGCTGTGGGCGCTGTGTTTATCGGAGGCGATGGCGTTAAACAAAGTTGTTTAAATTACTGACGAGGGGAAAACGTTTCACTTTTTTTGTTTTACTCGACATAATTCGCTGTACCTATTCATCTCGACACAGTGTATCCGAGCGTCTCAGCGCACAGACATCTCTGAGATTGCCTGGTTATCAAACAAACATTCCGGAACTCAGAACGTTGCAACCTAGAGTTCTGGAGTTTCTTTACTCTCCAACATTAACATTCCGTCAATCCTAGTCGACCAGGACACATTTTGACCAGAGGAATACAGAGTGCTGCTACACAGGAGAGGGTAAAGGAAATGCTGTTTGAAAAGAACAAGTTTGTGCAGACAGCTAAACACTACAAACATTGAGATAGAGAGAGAGAGACAGAGAGACACACAGAGGAGAAAACACACAGAGAGAGACACACAGAGAGAGACACAGAGAGAGAGAGACAGAGAGAGAGAGACAGAGAGAGAGAGACAGAGAGAGAAGAGAGACAGAGAGAGACAGAGAGAGAGAGACACAGAGAGAGCAGAGAGAGAGCCAGAGAGACGCAGAGAGAGAGAGAGAGAGCAGAGAGAGAGACAGAGAGAGACAGAGAGAGACACAGAGAGAGAGAGACAGAGAGAGACACAGAGACACAGAGAGACAGACAGAGAGAGAGAGAGAGACAGAGAGAGAGAGACACAGAGAGAGAGAGACACACACAGAGAGAGAGAGAGAGAGAGAGAGAGACAGAGAGAGAGAGACACAGAGAGAGAGAGACACAGAGAGAGACACAGAGAGACACACAGAGAGAGAGAGAGAGATGCAGAATGGGAATGCCAGAGCATCCCTAGATGCTCCAGAGATGAGAGATGCTCTCTCCCTGGCCGGCCCCCATCGTAGTGACATATTTACAGTGAAAGAAATGATACTCATATGCAGGGCTTACCAGAAATGAGACGGCTCCAGTGTGGCCAGGGGACTGAGTAATCGCCCTAATGAATTGGACAACGAAGCCCTGTTGGTACAAGGGAGATGCATTTAGAATTGGGTGACAAATTGAATTTAAAACATTAGGTTTTCTTTGAAAGGCATATATGTCCCGACACCTCCCCTTAAGTGGTGAGGGAGAGGCGGGCCGGGCCGCGGGGGCTCTGGGGGGCCCTGGCCACTGCGGGGGCCACTGCGGCCACAGGCTCCTGGCTGTACACGGGACGGCCGTTCTCGGCCAGAAGCCTCTCTTGGTAATGTATTCTGAAACCAAATTACCGTAAGCTGATCCCATCTGGGTTGGTGTCTGAGCAGGGCTGCTTTGGTTACCAGCCAGCCCCACAGCCCCGTGATAGCATCTCCATGAAGACAGCAAAAATCTGATTAACCCAATAACACTGAAACACTTGGTCAAAGAGCAAAGAGCTTTTAACTTAAGATACACTAATGCAATTCCCTCGCCTTGTTTTTCTGAAACCTAATAAGAACGAAGAGAGGAGGTGGAAAAAAGGGGAGGAATTTTCAGACTCGCGTTTTCCGAACCTGCAGCAGCAACACTGGGATGAAGTCAAACTAATTTGAATCTAATTCATCACGGTGAGCAGGCTGCCACCATTCTACTAATACATTAAAAAACTCTAATTTCATAAAAGCAAACTGGACATGTAGAATATGGCACGGCTAACCCTGGGTGTCGACGGGACGTTCCGGAACGCAGAGAGAAGACGAGTCTGGTTTCTCTACCTCTCAAGGTGTGTGTTTGCAAGCCAGCGCACGTTAACCTAAACTGACAGTCCTCAGCATCGTCTGATCTCAGAGACGCACGGCAGCAACAAGCCTGCCGGACGCTACATCCTCCCCCCGTGCTGACAGAGCCTGACTGACTGACACCGCAGCCCAGCGGGCTCCAGCAAGGGACAGACACTGCAGCCCAGCGAGGGACAGATGAACACACATCCCCAGGCTCCAGCGAGGGAGAGATCAGGCTGAACACACATCACCCCCGACACAGACAGGGAAACACAAAGCAGGTGTGATATATAAAGACAAAGGAGTCTTTAAAAAAAAAGGAAAGAAAGAAAAAGACAGGCAAAGTTATCCTTTATACAGTAACTCAGTCCCGTTCTCTGAGTTCTCCAGCCCACATACAAACAAACAATAACATATCGTGGTGTATCAGATGAGATAAGGACTGTCAGTTTTATAATCCTATTCTCTGGCAACGACAGCCACCCCCCAGGTCAATCCATACACTCCATCCTGCGCTGATTCCACATCAGTGCTGTGCTAATTACACCGAGGACGTGCACCTCCCAAATCCTCTGTACGGGGCTCCCACCCTCCCTCCCTCCCTCCCCCTCCAGCCCTCCCGCCCTCCTCCAGCTCTCCAGCCCTCCAGACCCTCCAGTCCTCCTGCCCTCCCTCCAGCCCTCCAGCCCTCCCTCCCTCCAGCCCTCCAGCCCCTCCCTCCCTCCAGCCCCTCCAGACCCCTCCAGTCCTCCTGCCCTCCCGCCCCTCCCTCCCTCCAGCCTTCCTGCTCTCCCTCCAGCCCTCCTGCTCTCCCTCCAGCCCTCCAGCCCGCCCGCCCGCCCTCCGCCCTCCCTCCAGCCCTCCAGCCCCGACAGGGAGCCTGAAATCCAGTCCTCACAGGCGGGGACACAGACCCTTCAGTCCTCCAGCCCTCCAGCCCCTCCAGCCCTCCAGCCCCTCCAGCCCCCCCTGCCCTCCCTCAGCCCTCCAGACCCTCAGCCCTCAGCCCTCCAGCCCTCCCTCAGACCCTCCAGCCCTCCCTCCAGACCCTCCAGCCCGCCCTCCCTCAAGCCCTCCAGACCCTCCAGCCCTCCAGCCCTCCAGCCCTCCCTCCAGACCCTCCAGCCCTCCCTCAGACCCTCCAGCCCGCCCTCCCTCAAGCCCTCCAGACCCTCCAGCCCTCCAGCCCTCCAGCCCCGACAGGGAGCTGAAATCCAGTCCTCACAGCCGGGGACACAGACCCACTGCCAGGGAGGCTCCATGCACAGCGTCTCAAGTATTTAACACTGTTTTGTTTTACTAGAGGCCCTAGAGGAAACGTAAAACGTCTTCTTGTGTCGAATCAATCGGATTGGATTTAGTTGTTGTAAATCTCGTCAATCGTTGTTGGTTTGTGATTGTATTTTTATTTATAGATTCTTTATCTCTCTTTTTTGTCTTTATTGAACGATATTAATTTACTACTACTGACAAAAAGGGTTTAATTGCGATCGTTATACATCTGTTGACACACTGACCCCCACAAAATACAATATCATTTGATTGATGTTTTTGATGTTTTACTATAAACGTTGGAGTAGCTATCAGAAAAAATCTTATTTTACATAACAAGTCACAGAAACACACATAACAGCTGTTGTTGTAGACATGTTATTAAGTGTATATCAGAAATATGCCAAATACACTGTTTCAAAACGTTCTACATTTTGTGACCAAATATTGGTTTGAGTTAAAAAACATGAATTTTCTTATACATATATTTATCTATATAAATTGTTTAATGTATACAGTTAATGGTATTAACAATATTGTCAGCTTTTATTTATAATGTGTTTTCTTTCTCTTTTGCTTCCTATGACAACAAAGTACAGGTAAGATTTTTGCTGAGGACCAAATCATTTTATATTTATTCTTTAAAACAATGTAAATGTTACACTTAATGTCACTAAACACTATGTCATAAGATATTTATAAGCACAACTTCTGTAGAACTAATGTGAAGCAAAACCTAACTGGTCAATTATTCAAAATATTATAACATTCTGTTCACTCTCCTAATACAAATATTATATTGTATATTATATAAGCAGAGTATTATATTGTATATACATTTATATAGAGAGAGGTTTTGGGAAATAATATAAACATACATAAATGAAACATTAGTTTTCATGTATGATTTTATGATGATATGACAACTAACACTGAACACTTATTTGAAGAAAGATCACGGATCATTTGTCATATGTGTGACAAAAATATCTGTTTTAAATGGCCACTTAAAATATATAGTAAAAAAAAATTATGAAGCAGCTCTACTCTCAATGCATCTATTACACATCACTTATAACTTGTTTAATCAATGTGCAGTAGAATGTACACAAGAATACACAAAATATACTTTAGATGACAAACATTTATTAAAGAAGGACCTGAGAGAATCATCAGTAATTAGTTTGATAAACAATTGAATGCTCCTTGGTCAACGGTTCACTGAGGTGTAAATGGCGGAGATGTATTGAACCTTTGTAATCCAGATTACCGGGAAAAACAAAGAAGATTACAACGTGCGCACTTTGGCGGGTAATGAGTTCACAACATTGTCTTGTCTCGAAATGTACAATAACTAGCCTACAACCTAATCCCAATAAATACTGAAGGTCTCTAAATCCATGCTGACAAAGTGTGTTTCTTTTTTCATCTCTCTGCACTATTCTATCGAGGAGTCCTGTGCTTGAAGCACTTTGAAATACTATACAGGGAGGGAAATCTATACTGCTCAACAATTCAAATGTCAGTATAAATTCATGGGACCTTTTCATTATACACCTCGAGAAGATAAAAATAGTTTCATCTCATTTGATATTTGTGGGATCAGATTTAAATCACAACAGCCTTAAATAATATTTTCATTTCACGTTTTTCTTTTTACACAGGCAGCAAACATTTTTATAATAAAACCTACAACACTACCACTCGAGATTCAATTTGTGAGTATTATATATCCATGTATACAAAAGCAAAAATAGATATTAAGTTACTGTAAGTTAATATCAATATGAGCTATTTATTAGTCATTTTTATAGTACTCTGCCTCTCTTCCTAAAATATAAATAAGAAAGCACCGAGTAGAGAAACGATAGAAATACGGTTTTAAATCTGTTTGACCCAAAAACCTGCTTAAAAAAACCTCTGACTCTCTCTGTCAACAGTGCAGATCAACACAGAACTCTCTCTCGTTGAAACAGTGGGTCACAGGAGTCTACAGTGCATATAACGAGAGGTCTACATTCCCCGGGCGCGTTACAGGAAGTAAGCTGACATGTTGCCCGTGGGGCACCTCGTCTCCCGTGCTCGGGGACAGAGAGGTGACCGATCCGCGTGCTCCTCTTTCTCTGGGTACACACACTGCAGCGCTGAATTCACCCTCCCTGAATCTGCAAATTCACTTTAATCTAATCTCCTTAAATGTATTGTCATCCTCCCGGGGTGGCCCTGGCCGGGAACAATGCCATCGCTCGGCAACAATGCCATCGCTCGGCAACCCCCTAACCCAACAGGACACGGCATGCCTGCAACACACACGCACGGCAAACAGGCACCCTTAATTGATCAGCCATGCTTTTAATGAAACGTGAATAGTGTCACGCGTCTAGAACGGGCCACCATGCATCCCCCCTTTCAACACAGTCTCATCAGTACACCTGCCCTGTTGCGTTACACTGGATCTCTATATCACACTGACACCGACACTGAATAGCCCCCGATACACGCAGAAAAGCAATAAAGAGGGCGCTGGATAGTGTGTGTGTGTGTTGAGAGTGTGTGTGTGTGTTAAGAGTGTGTGAGTGTGTGTATGAGGAATACAGAGGCAGTAGAAGCTCACAGCATCTTCACTAAGGCAGAGAAAAAAGTTTAGCTCCTAGCTCTGCAGGTCCTTTGTGAAGAGAACAAAAACGGCTGCTCTAAAAATATATATATATTATTATTATTATTAATAATAATAATAATAAAGATAAGCAATAGAAAGAAAGGAAGAAATAAAAAAAATACATCCAATACCACAGAAGAAGAACGGGGTTAAAAGAAGGGGAAAAGAGATGCACCTACTGGTTATGATAGCTGAGAGGGTCTGGTAGACAAAGTTCTGAAATGTCCATCAGTCCAGATTTAGCATTCCAGGAATGAGCGGAAGAAGAAGTAAACGAACAACTGAGACTTTGCTTCTGCCCCAAAATGCCACAGCCCAGTTTCTCCTCAGAGACAACGGCACCAAACACCTCCAACACTGCCCCCCCCCAGCCTGCACAGGTACGCCGGACCTTGATGATGTGAGAGGGTGTGGGAGTGTGTGTGCATCCGCGTGAGTGTGAGAGAGCGTATGTGTGTCTGAGTGTATGTGAGTGTGTGTATGTAAGAGAACGTGTGCGCCCGAGAGAGAGAGAGAGAGAGAGAGAGAGGAGAGAGGAGAGAGAGTGGGAGAGCGAGGGGTGAGCGAGAGAGAGAGAGAAGCGCAGGCAGGATGAGCGTTAAGATGGAGAGAGCGTGAGAGAGCGAGCGGGAGGAATGAGTCTTTCCATGGTTAGGATAGGGCTCTTTAAGACTCGAGGGCTTGATGAATATGGAACAGCTGCTGTTGGCTGGCTCCGAGGGGCGGGACTTAAAGCTGCCGGGCGAGAGAGAGAGAGCGGGGGAGGAGGGATCAGAACACTCGTTCGTTCAATAGCGCACTCCACTACACACAAAACACACACATGCTTAAACACACATACACAAGCTTACTATTACAAGACAGGACAGATAAACTACATTACGCAGCATATGCACAGATATAGTTTTATACTATATATATATATATATATAAAATTCTGCTGCAAAATAAAATAAAAATATTTTTTTGTGAAAGCTGAAAATGTTACTGCCCATATTAAAAATCTATTCACAACATGTTTGGCATTATTTTTTATTGAAGTAATGGTTTGGGCCCGTAATAAGATCACTCCTCAGTGATTGAATTTGTACTTATTATAAAACAAGATTCAATGCGCTTCTCTATGTATTAATAGAGAAGTGACCTATTAATTATTTCAGCAATCTCAAAACAAATACTTGGCAAGTTGTACTTTTTAACCAAACCATGAAGCAAAGTTGCTTTTGAACTGAATCAGTTCCAACACGCAAGACAACTTTTAAGACAATCTAGGACTGTAAACGTATTTATTGAGTTGAGTAGCGAGCCTCGTTTGTGGGCGCTGCATGTGAGGGACTATTGTGAATCTTTCACCACCTGTGAGAGATGATCTCCAGCCATAAGTCAAACTGTGGGACCACATCAGCTTCTAAAGCAGCGGAAAATCCAGCCCTCTCTTCTCTGCCCCCTGATTTAAACCTGCCTGTGTTTCACTGTTGATCAAGCTCAGGAGGAATGCAGAGAATGCAGATACCATTTCACAGTCAATGAGGGTCTCCATGTTACAGTATCCCCATATTATAAGAGCAAAGCTCACCATGGCATCTTAAAAGAGAAAAGAGCGGTCACAAAAGAGCTGACACTTGGAACAGACTAACTCGCCCACATCGTTCAAACTATAAGCTAGGAGAGGACAGAGACTAAAAAGATGTCTACTATTACTAAAACACATTTTTGCCAGTGAGCACTATGGGAAACGAGGAGCACATCTACCAGTCCTGTAGATAACAGAGAGAGAGAGAGAGAGAGAGGAGGTGGATAATGGTAACCTTCTTTTTCTTGTACTAAAACAGTCTGTTAAGAGGGGAAACAGGCATGTCCCTCTGCTACTAGTGTTGGTATGTGTGTGTGTGTGTGTGTGTGTGTGTGTGTGCTTTGTGTGTGTGTGTGTGTGTGTGTGATTCCCTCTGGAGATGAATCCATCTCTATTCATCGGCTCACGTTTCAATAATCGATGCAAAAACATCACGCAATCCCTGTTGATCATCACAGGCCTATTGATGTTCAGCAACATCTCTTTCAGAGCTCCACGGATCAAACATACGCTCTTATAAAAAAACATTAAATGACGCAGTCAATGAACTAATGTTTGTAATATACAATCTTGTAGAAGTCAATGACACAGCTTGTTTAAGGTAAAATTACAAGCTCATGAAGTACGAATAAAATCCACATAAATTACTCGTCTGATAAAAACATAACAGAATTTTCTTATAATGTATTCAACATCTGACTAACTCAGTAAAACATATAAATCAACGTGATTGAAGTATGTCAAAAGGAAAGAAATAGACACTACTTTGAAGAGCACCCTACAGTACACATGTCTATAGTTTTACTGAAGTAGCATCAAACTAGTCTTCTACTACTTCTCAAACTAATATATAATCCAATGGCTCAAACACTGGATTAAAAGAAAAATAAATATATAATTCGACTAATTTGGTCAAGGAAAGAAAGGATCTTTCGAATACTTATCAAGAAGGCCACAGTAGGTCACTGTTTAGATTCTCTCAGTAAAAACCCTTCTCAATCAGTATATCTAGTTTACTCTGCATACCTACAAACACACCCCAGGATTCAGACAGCACTGTCTCTCTTTAAGCAAGATAACACTTCATTCACTTGCATTCTCAAGTGTCTCTAGGATGTATTACTGGCAGAGCTTTTAGGGTGATATTACAGTGTGTTGCAGTGTCCTCTCATTCACGAGAGCTAGGATGGTCATATCGTCACCCCTTATCAGCTGTGTTATGAAAACCTTACTGCTCGTGGCAGCTGATTTGACATTGGGAAATGTGATACAATAAGATAGACCTGCAGAAGGCACCCAGTTCGTCACAAGGAGAGTAAATGTGATAACAGAATTACGATACAAAATTATACAGTAGTACACAACGTGCCATGAAATACTTTCCTTCACACAGATTGAAATAGAATGTCGCAAAAGATATTCACGAGACATACCTCTTTGTTTTTGTGTACTAAATAGTGTGGTAAATTGTTTGTGTGTGTAAACTATACCTGGGTGTGTAGTTACTGTGGGAAGGTGGAAGGATCTTTAACTTTAGGTAGAAAGAGAAATGAAGAGGAGGAATAACAGTCACAACATTGATTTTTAACACAATACATATGGTACATACTGTGTTGATTATATGTAGCCTAACTGAAGTACATATTATAGGAAAATTAATCTCTTAAAATCGATTTATTGTGTCCTATTGTATGGCTGTTATTTTACTTCTTTGATGACAGTGACAGAGGTTATTAATGGCAATTTTAGATTATAAAGATAACATTTGCTAGATCAAATTATTGTACTTGGTTAGGATTTTGTTTTTATTGAAAAAAAGCTA
>CAEFZP010002204.1:17500-41548 GCA_903064625.1 Mallotus villosus
TCCCAGCGCCAACCAGAGGGGAGATATGACAGCAGGCCCGAGGAGGAAACGGCACTTCTTATTGATCAGCTCTATCTATGTTCCTATCCGTGCCCTTTTCTCACAATAGAACGTTCAGTACAAAGGGGTTCCGACGCAGAAGTAGCTTATCTCTAACGAGGAGATATTATCTCACACGGTTGGAAAAAAAGTATATAATGCAAACCCTCAATGCACGAAATCATATAGAATTGTGGTTTTATAAAATAAAAAAAACCTGATAAAGACTGTTCAGTGAAAATTAAAAATTAAAAGCTTAAACTAAGAAGTCTGTCTGGTATTGTCTTGGACAAACCCTCTCACATAAGCAGATAACCCGTGTTTGGGCCTAATGAGGGACCTGTGAACTGACTGCAGTGCAATCAAGAGAAGGAACCCCTCAGGCAGTTAAAGAGATGAAAAATGAGCAACATACCTTCATCTAGTTAACTGACAGGCCTGTGAACCTAGGACTGGAGTCTGGACACACACACACACTCTCTCTTCTCACACACACACACACACAACACAGCCATATGTGCACATGCGAACACACACTGTGCGGCAGACACATCAGCACTCGGGGGTGAATATGTGGTACACATTAAACAAATAAGCCAGTTACCTTAAACTCAGTGGAATCCCACAGAGGATAGCCAGCAGAGACGCTGAAACCTCCAGTCCTGTCATCTGTCCTCCCGGCTGCAGGCAGACAGGGGAGGGGAGGGAGAGGGGGGAGGGGGACAGAGGAGGAAGAGGAGGAGGGAGGGAGACCTGGGAGAAAGAAGGATTCAGGACAGAATGAAGAAGGAGGGAAAAAGAGGGACACTGAACCATCAAGCTAAGAGACATCCTGAAAAAGAACATTCACCAACTCTGTTGTTTCTTCGTCCTCCAACCAGCAGTCATTTAAAAACAATATCCAGAAGAGTTTAACGACAGACAGAACCCCCTCAGAACCCCCTCAGAACCCCCCCAGAACCCCCTCAGAACCCCCTCTCTCCCAGACAGAACCCCCACAGAACCCCCTCAGTACCCCCACAGAACCCCCTCAGAACCCTCTCTGTCCCCCCTCAGAACCCCCTCAGAACCCCCACAGAACCCCCTCAGTACCCCCACAGAACCCCCTCAGAACCCCCTGTGTCCCCCCTCAGTACCCCCACAGAACCCCCTCAGAACCCTCTCTGTCCCCCCTCAGAACCCCCTCAGAACCCTCTCTGTCCCCCCTCAGAACCCCCTCAGAACCCCCTCAGAACCCTCTCTGTCCCCCCTCAGAACCCCCTCAGAACCCCCTCAGAACCCTCTCTGTCCCCCCTCAGAACCCCCTCAGAACCCCCTGTGTCCCCCCTCAGAACCCCCTCAGAACCCCCTGTGTCCCCCCTCAGAACCCCCACAGAACCCTCTCTGTCCCCCCTCAGAACCCCCTCAGAACCCCCTCAGAACCCTCTCTGTCCCCCCTCAGAACCCTGTGTCCCAGCAGGGCGCTGCATGTCGCGCAGCTTTAGGAGTGTGGGTCCCTGGGGTTGTCTAGCTCAGGAACCTGGGAGAGGACAGCCAGCAGGCCAGTGACCTCTCCTGTCCAACGCTGGTCACCTACAGTCACGTACCAAGACTGACCCACAGCAATGAGTGATGGCAGCACACTCTGTCTCACCCCCCTCTGTGACATGGAGCACACACACACACACTCATGTACACACACACACACACACTTGCATACACTCCTACACGTTCTTGTGCACACACACACGGTTGTGCGGTGGATAAACCACCTTTCACTCAACAGCATGCTATGATGGCTACCTCAACGCGGACATAATAAATCACAAATTAATACTGTGTGTGTGTGTGTGTGAGTTGGTGTTTTGGTGTGTGTGTGTGTATGTGTGTGTGTGTGTGTGTGTAGTGGGGTTTTAAAGGGACTCTCAGAGAGCAGTGGTCCAGTTACTTAATTTGATTCTTAATGGAAGGCAAAATTTCCAGAGGAAAACTTCCATTGGGCACAAAATGACTTTCCTTAGTTTTCAATTTCCGAGGCTGTGAGAGAGATTGAGATTGATAAATGCTGGCAGAGGTAACCCATGCGTGCTCTACCTCATTTAGATGATTTGCTTAATTTCCTCACTAAACAATGTGATTTATATGTAATCATCTAAACAAATGAAAAATAGGCTGTATTATAAATCTTACTATACAAAGTACGTCAATCACTGGCCATGAACAAAATAATAATTATCAAACACCTAACTTTACATCAGGATTTTACCTCACGTCTTTTTAATCCAGTCAGTGTTTTACAAATCCTCCCTTACCATCTCCCGTGGCTCCCTCTCCACCGGCGGTGTCTGTGTGTGCTGGGGTGAACACAGACCCACACGACGTCAGGGGGGAGAAGGGGAGAACGAGGCTGACATTCAGGGCTTCTCCCTGGGTACGTGCTGCCCGTCCTGGACCCTCCCCTGGCCCAGCTCAGGGGACACTCAGGGACGGGGCCACAGAGAGGAGCAGCACAGAGCTCTGCAGGACCTGACTCCAATTAGGACGAGACGCCCTGGATCTCCACGCATCAGTGGCTGAGCCCAGCGGGGAGGCCTGCTAGCGGAGCGGCCTGGTGGGGTCCACCCAGGGAGATGACCCCAGCCTGGAGACGGGCTCTCTCTCAGACGGGCTCTCTCTCTCTCTCTCTCTCTCCCTCCATCTGTCCCTCTCTGGACCTGTGTCTCTCTGGCTGGCTGTCTCTCCCTCTCTCCCTCTCTCCCTCTCTCCCTCTCTCCCTCTCTCCCTCTCTCCCTCTCTCCCTCTCTCCCTCTCTCCCTCTCTCCCTCTCTCCCTCTCTCCCTCTCTCCCTCTCTCCCTCTCTCTCACGGGCTCTCTCTCTCTCTCTCTGAGAGGGCCTTGGACCACAGCTCAGGAACAGGTTTTCCTCTTCTTAAAGATTTAACCCTGAAGGAGGCAGATCCACGACACCCTGGTAGACACGGAGGAAGATTGTTGAAGCAGGACTGTTGTGAGAGTAAAATACAATATTCTGTGTATTCTTTGAATCTTTTTTTTGAAATTTAATTTTTTTATTATCTTACATCCATGTATGATAAAACGCAGAGAATTCTTGTTCAAAGTTTAATCAAGTTGTATTTTTTTGTATGATTAGATTTCGCTTCGAAAATCCTGGATCATTTGTGAACGTTCAGCACACACAGTAGCAATCCAACCCAGTTTGCAATCCAAAGTCCTCATTTTCCCCTGTGATTAAAAATGTATGTTGCCACACGCAAGCTTAACCGTGGAGCTCCCCAGGAATAGGAGCTCGTTAATATTCAAGCCCATGTCTAGCTAATGTCTTAAAGTGATAAATAGGGGGGGAGGGTCGCTCGTTTGATTGTTCTTCACAGGCAGTCTGGGAGCCCAGGCAGCACAGGGGGATTTAAGGTGGAGGAATCCTCTCAAAGCCCCTCATTCATTCACTCTCAGAGACGCACGATCATTAATTGGGGCCTGTCGTCACGACTTCACTGTACCCAGCGCCAGTGGCGCTCGCTGGAGTGGATGAGTTTTTTAAGCGATTTCAAAAGAGTCCTTGCCTCATGAAAGGCATTCAAATGACATGAAATTGCATTCATGTCAAGCCTTGCAGGCTGATATACAGCAGAATAATGTCTTGGACTCGTCCACGGCGTATATTTGTGACGATAATCTTGCTCTTAGGAGAGAAATCGGGAGACAAAAGGCTAATCTATGCGTTTAAGCGACGGCACTGCTTAAGGCACGGAGGTGTTTGTGTTCTGATGGACGTATAGGATGAGAACATGACGTAAATAGATGTCTACAAAAATCACGATTCACTTCATTGTATTGAACAGACGATAATCTGGCCTAATAGAATTATGTGGAGTAATACACCCTGGAATAACTTTCACTATTATACTGGATAATGGATACTTCCAAGGCAGTCATATTTTGCTTTATGTAGCAGAGAATGTAATAATCCTTGGAAAAAAATGAAATTATCTGCCGGGACTCATCGTAGCATACAGCAAATCAAGGGTGCGTTAACTAAACCAACTGTAGGTAACACAAAGACGAAAGAATCTGAACACGTTGTCTGTCTTTCCCCAATACGATACAGTAGAAAACCAGCACAATATTTCAATAATTAAGAACACACAGTCTATGATTAAGACATGTCCTAATGTATAAGAAACATGTTCTTCATCATTGAAGTTTAATTTTTAAGGGAATCTAAATGAGTGTGAGTGAGACGGCCGGTGGAACGGCTGTTTTCTGGCACAGCTTCCACTTTAGCACTTTGACAAACCGTGCTAGCACTACTTTACTACACTATACAGGACAAGGTGAGACCAGCCTTCAAAACTTTCAGGATCCAAGTGATGTACAGTTGGAAGGTGAAAGCAGCACATGGCCACATTTGGTTCATAGTGTCAAGCATGTGATACTTTAGTATTTATAACCATGAAGAAGGATATGTCATAGAGTACAGCTGGATTCTTTTTCAGGGTTGCCTTTGGCCTACATCACATCAGCCACTCCTGCCCGACTGTGTCAGAGCTGATGTCCCCCTCACACACACACACACACACACACACTCACACACACACTCACACACACACACTCCTTCTCACCTTCAGCAGAGAAGATGGATTTAACCCTTCCTGTGCGTTTACAAGGAGCTATCTTCATCTTCGACCATGTTCTTGTTGTCACTGACCAGCCAGAATAAATGATGGAGAGGAAAATTCATGAAAAGTTGCTGCTCTGAGGAAGATCAGGTTTTGGGGGCAAAAAATGAAAAAAGACCCTCAAGCAGCTATGCAGAACTTGCCACAGGTAGGCCTGCAGACAGGTAGGCCTGCAGACAGGTAGGCTTACAGACAGGTAGACCTACAGACAGATGGACCTATAGACAGTTTCTTCCTGTTTTGAGTTGTCAGTCGGCGTACTGCTCATTCTGCTGAGGGTGTGTGGTGTAGCTGAGGGTGTGTGGTGTAGCTGAGGGTGTGTGGTGTAGCTTAGGGTGTGTGGTGTAGCTGAGGGTGTGTGGTGTAGCTGAGGGGGTGTGGTGTAGCTGACGGTGTGTGGTGTCCCTGAGGGTGTGTGGTGTAGCTGAGGGTGTGTGGTGTAGCTGAGGGTGTAGCTGAGGGTGTGTGGTGTAGCTGAGGGTGTGTGGTGTAGCTTAGGGTGTGTGGTGTAGCTGAGGGTGTGTGGTGTAGCTGAGGGTGTGTGGTGTAGCTGAGGGTGTGTGGTGTAGCTGAGGGTGTGTGGTGTAGCTGAGGGTGTGTGGTGTAGCTGAGGGTGTGCTGAGGTTGTGTGGTGTAGCTGAGGGTGTGTGGTGTCCCTGACGGTGTGTGCTGTAGCTGAGGGTGTAGCTGAGGGTGTATGGTGTAGCTGAGGGTGTGTGTGTGTGTGTAGCTGAGGGTGTGTGGTGTAGCTGAGGGTGTGTGGTGTCCCTGACGGTGTGTGGTGTAGCTGAGGGTGTGTAGTGTAGCTGAGGGTGTGTGGTGTAGCTTAGGGTGTGTGGTGTAGCTGAGGGTGTGTGGTGTAGCTGAGGGTGTGTGGTGTAGCTGAGGGTGTGTGGTGTAGCTGAGGGTGTGTGGTGTAGCTGAGGGTGTGTGGTGTAGCTGAGGGTGTGTGGTGTAGCTGAGGGTGTGTGGTATAGCTGAGGGTGTGTGTGGTGTAGCTGAGGGTGTGTGGTAGCTGAGGGTGTGTGGTGTAGCTGAGGGTGTGTGGTGTCCCTGAGGGTGTGTGGTGTCGCTGAGGGTGTGTGTGTCTAACTCAGTGTGGAGAGCAGAGGTTGTTAAGGCTCTATTGGCCAGGCCACACAAGCTCTCTTGACTGGGCCCCCCCACAGCCCGAGGGGGGAACACAGGCGGCAGCGAACACACAGCAGCAGCAGCAGGCTGGGATTGAATCCTCTCTGTTTGTCTCCATTGGGGGCTTAGAGTCTATACCACCACCACTCCTGTCTGCACTCTGCCTGCATCACTCTCTCTCTTTCTCTCTCTCTCTCTCTGCCTCACACGTCTCTCTCTTCACTTAGTCTCTAGGCTGTATCTCTCTCTCTCTCTCTCTCTCTCTCTCTCTCGCTCTTTAGACCCCCAATGTTTGCCTTCCACATTTGTTCATTTAGTATCACTCGGTTTCCTCTTCCCCCTCCGCAGGTTGCGGCTGTGTTGTGGCGGTGGGAAGGCTACCCGCAGCGGGAGAGATCCTAATTAACAGCCTATTCATTTTGGTGGAGCGGAGGGCTCTTGCTTTCTGAGCACTTGTTTTATGGTGGCGCTGGGGAGCCCTGTCCGGGGATTTGGAGAGGGATAATTGCCTTTGCCGCAGGCTGCAGTAATCTGGTCGGCTAATTCATTATTTTAATAAGTTAGCTTCTCCTCGGGGGTGAGCTAGCTGCGCCGCGTCTCAAACCTAGCTGGTGCACCTCGTTATTGTGGCGCTCTTTTTACGCCGTCGCCCGCGCGGGGTTAATAACAGTTATTAGCCTCTCTCCTCAGCCTGTAATTTCTCGTTTAACTGGGGCAATTCGAACGAAACCTTTGCTAGCGACTAATAATCAACCTCTCCCGAACCACAGGTAATCCCTGTGAAGAGGTCCGTATAGTGGAGAGGGGTAATGAATGCAATTGCCCGAGTGCCTCAGCTCGTTTTCATTACAGACCCCTGATGTTGTTTTGGTTTGTTGATGCTGTTGTTGTTTTTACCCCGATGCGTCCCAAATCATTTGAGAGAAATAATATTTGCCTGAAGCAGGAGGAAATAGATCAGATTTATACATACAAATAGGATGATCATTAGGTTTGCGTAACTAATGACTTCATTTAGAACATAATCTTCCATCTTCCTAATAGGCTGCAGCAGTGTGTGTGTGTGTGTGTGTGAGGTTGCAAGTAGGGAGGTGTAATGACAGCGATTCAGTCAGACATTTTGTGCTTTGTCTGATTAAAAGGCATGTAGTCTTTCAGGGGGGTCTGTGAACAGTAGTATTGGAAGAATCCAATATTGGAGATTGAGACTGCTAGATGTACGATGAGATCCACAGTTAAAATCCAATTATGAATACAGCTCAAAGTGGTTAAATGGTTTTTCAATGCGGCCCCTTGGATACATTATGTCACCGTGGAGGGAGAGGAGAGACTGTAATTCACTTTGGAGGGATATCAAATAAAAATACAATGTTGAAATGGCGATCCTATTACGTGTCTCTGGGCATTCCTGCTTTGCATCTGACAATGACCCTTCTAGGCTGAGTCTGTCGGGACCCACAGCCAGGGGAACAGATTCATACTGACTGCAGTTGTAAAATCACGAATCAGAAAAAGATAAGTTAAATTAAAAAAGAATTACCCTTGAGAAAGACAATTTTCCCCACACAAACTCTTGTCAGACAGTAATCTGCATATCACATACAGTAACTACCTAACAGAACCTGATCTCAAAAGTATTATAACTCACATCTACATCTCTGTGTGTATGGCCTGCACGTAAACTGTGCCTGAACACATCACAAATCATCACCGTCCACTCTCGAGCTGGTCTGAGCCTCCCCCGGCTTGGTGGCCCGTGTATTACCCAGTGTTGCTGGAGCCAGGCGTCCCAAGGCCCAGACCAGTGGGTCACGCTCCCTCCTGTACCCTGGCTTGTCCAGCTGTCATCGAGCTGCGGCCTGCCAGCCATTGTGGAAGCTGCTGGTGGATATTAAAGCTTCATCTCTTCATCTCTCCCTGAACAGCACATCACATGAGCTACGGTGCGGCGGCCATTAAAGAGAACCTGCAAGATCACGTTGGCAAACAACCGGTCCCGTGGTCACCGTACCAGGGCAGAGGTCATGCAGTGTTATACCATGTGACCAGGGCAGTGTTATACCATGTGACCATGGCAGTGTTACACCATGTGACCATGTGTCTACGAGGCTGGAGTCCCATGGAACACATCCTGTTTTCCAGTATGTCCTGTAATTTCGTAAGAAATCAGACAAATGGAAGAAAAAAAACGTTGTTAATGATACACTTTCCTTCGCAAAATATGCATAACTTACTACAACCACCAAGCACCTGAATCATTGCGCAATGTTTGTCCAAGACTGAGAGAGTCTGAAAGTGAGACATTTACAAACAGCCTTCACCCCGTGTGTATGCCAAGGCCCCTTATCTCCAGGAGTACAGGCTGTGCTCCATAAAACCCACGCACACATCATGACCTGGTTCACTATTAACTCACTATTACCCACCTAATGTCCTTCCTGGCCGTCTGCGACGGGGAGAGGAGAGGGGGCGCCGGGCCCTCAGCCCCCCCCCACCCCCCCCTCTGGGCCCCTGGGCCTGCCTGGGGCTCGTTTGGGGCCTCAGCTTTTCAAAGCTCGCTCTGCCATCTGCCAGGACAGACGCTCCTCTCCGCTGGACGGACGACCCCCCCCTCCACCCCCTCACCCAGGTGTAAACCCCAGCTTCATGCATATGAATGTTTGAGTGTCTCTCTGTGTGTGTGTGTTACTCTCTGTGTGTGTGTTACTCTGTGTGTGTGTGTGTGTGTGTGTGTGTTACTCTCTGTGTGGTGTGTGTGTGTTACTCTCTGTGTGTGTGTGTGTGTGTGTTACTCTGTGTGTGTGTGTGTGTGTGTTACTCTCTGTGTGTGTGTGTGTGTGTTACTCTGTGTGTGTGGGTTACTCTCTGTGTCTGTGGGTTTTCTCTGTGTGTGTGTGTTACTCTCTATGTGTGTGTGTTACTCTTTGTGTGTGTGTGTGTGTTACTCTGTGTGTGTGTGTGTGTGTGCGTGTGTGTTACTCTGTGTGTGTGTGTTACTCCGTGTGTGGGGTTACTCTCTGTGTGTGTGGGTTATTCTCTGTGTGTGTGTTACATGTGTGTGTGTTACTCTTTGTGTGTGTGTGTGTGTGTGTGTTACTCTGTGTGTGTGTGTTACTCTCGTGTGTGTGTGTTACTCTCTTTGTGTGTGTGTTACTCTCTGTGTGTGTGTGTGTGTTACTCTGTGTGTGTGTTACTCTCTGTGTGTGTGTGTGTTACTCTCTGTGTGTGTGTTACTCTCTGTGTGTGTGTTACTCTCTGTGTGTGTGTGTTACTCTCTGTGTGAGCTAACGGCTCGAGACAGCTAAGTGGATCGTCAGAGAGGGCTGAACTCGGAGAACAGAAGTTTGTTGAGGTAAATCCCGTTTTTATAAACAGGGAGAACGGTTGACGTGGGAGCCTTGCCTTGCACGCCCAGCCTTGCACGCCCAGCCCAAACCAGCCCAGCTTAGCATGACTGGCTGCTAATGACTGGCCCCTCCACTCATCACACTCTCCCCAGTCTCTCCCTCATTCATCAATTCTCATTAGGGAAAATCATTATGTGGAATACAAACTTTTGGCCAATATTCATCACTGTCAACCCTCATCCACAGCAGCAGAATGACACAGGCAGCAGCTCTGTTAGGGAACGCCTGAATACCGACTTAGCTCTCTTCCCTAATCTCCACCTCTCCTTCCGGAGCCCCAGTAAAAGGCACTGCAGTGCATACTGCCTGACAGCAGTGACCTCATGCAGAAAGAGCGGAGGAGTTCAGAGTGAGAACGGACTCTTCCTCGGAGACCG
Organism: Mallotus villosus; assembly: GCA_903064625.1. Classification (NCBI taxonomy): domain Eukaryota; kingdom Metazoa; phylum Chordata; class Actinopteri; order Osmeriformes; family Salangidae; genus Mallotus; species Mallotus villosus. The sequence goes on from CAEFZP010002204.1 coordinate 27,131, forward strand.
GCTACTGGCTACTGGCAGCTGGTCTCAGTAGAGAGTAGAGACCTCAGTAGACCTCAGTAGAGACCTCAGTAGACCTCAGTAGAACTCAGTAGACCTCAGTAGAGACCTCAGTAGACCTCAGTAGAGACCTCAGTAGACCTCAGTAGAGACCTCAGTAGACCTCAGTAGAGACCTCAGTAGACCTCAGTAGAGACCTCAGTAGACCTCAGTAGAACCTCAGTAGACCTCAGTAGAGACCTCAGTGACCTCAGTAGAGACCTCAGTAGACCTCAGTAGAGACCTCAGTAGACCTCAGTAGAGACCTCAGTAGACCTCAGTAGAGACCTCAGTAGAGACACAGTAGAGACCTCAGTAGAGACCTCAGTAGAGACCTCAGTAGAGACCTCAGTAGAGAGTAGAGACCTCAGTAGAGACCTCAGTAGAGACCACAGTAGAGAGTAGAGACCTCAGTAGAGACCTCAGTAAGAGTAGAGACCACAGTAGAGAGTAGAGACCTCAGTAGAGACCTCAGTAGAGAGTAGAGACCACAGTAGAGACCTCAGTAGAGTAGAGACCTCAGTAGAACCCACAGTAGAGACCTCAGTAGAGACCTCAGTAGAACCCACAGTAGAACCCACAGTAGAGACCTCAGTAGAACCCACAGTAGAACCCACAGTAGAACCTCAGTAGAGACCTCAGTAGAGACCTCAGTAGAGACCTCAGTAGAGACCACAGTAGAGAGTAGAGACCTCAGTAGAGACCACAGTAGAGAGTAGAGACCTCAGTAGAACCCACAGTAGAGACCTCAGTAGAGACCTCAGTAGAACCCACAGTAGAACCCACAGTAGAGACCTCAGTAGAACCCACAGTAGAACCCACAGTAGAACCCACAGTAGAGACCTCAGTAGAGACCTCAGTAGAGACCTCAGTAGAGACCTCAGTAGAGACCACAGTAGAGACCTCAGTTGAGACCTCAGTTGAGACCTCAGTAGAGACCTCAGTAGAGACCTCAGTAGAGACCACAGTAGAGACCACAGTAGACCTCAGTAGAGACCTCAGTAGAGACCTCAGTAGAGAGTAGAGACCACAGTAGAGACCTCAGTAGAGACCTCAGTAGAGACCTCAGTAGAGACCTCAGTAGAGAGTAGAGACCACAGTAGAGACCTCAGTAGAGACCACAGTAGAGAGTAGACCTCAGTGAGTAGAGACCACAGTAGAGACCTCAGTAGAGTAGAGACCACAGTAGAGACCTCAGTAGAGACCTCAGTAGAGAGTAGAGACCACAGTAGAGACCTCAGTAGAGACCACAGTAGAGAGTAGAGACCTCAGTAGAGACCACAGTAGAGAGTAGAGACCTCAGTAGTGACCACAGTAGAGAGTAGAGACCTCAGTAGAACCCACAGTAGAACCCACAGTAGAGACCTCAGTTGAGACCTCAGTAGAGACCTCAGTAGAGACCTCAGTAGAGACCACAGTAAAGACCTCAGTAGAGACCTCAGTTGAGACCACAGTTGAGACCTCAGTAGAGACCACAGTAGACCTCAGTTGAGACCACAGTTGAGACCTCAGTAGAGACCTCAGTAGAGACCACAGTAGAGACCTCAGTAGAGACCTCAGTAGAGACCTCAGTAGAGACCACAGTAGACCTCAGTAGAGACCTCAGTAGAGACCTCAGTAGAGACCGCAGTAGAGACCTCAGTAGAGACCTCAGTAGAGACCTCAGGATGGGAGATGTTTTGCCTGAAGGTCAAATCATATAAAGTTAACCTGCACATCCAGGCAAGATTCTGTAGCTACAGCACAGTGCTTCCTAGCCACAACCATACAACAGGGACGGAGATATGAACGTCCGATGGATCCATGGACCCTTAATGACGTGTGTTTATCTGCCCTTTCATATCTGCCCTCGTCCAGAGGTGAGTGCCTCTCCGTGACGCTGTCTCCCGTCCTCTCCTTCTGCTGCGTCACAGACCTCATGCTTCTGCCAGCAGTGTCTCCCCCCCAATATAAAAATAGCTTGTTCTCATAAAGGCAGCTGGATCAATACCTCCATTCCCCTTGTCCAGCTCCTCAGCCCCCTCTGCCCCCTCTGCCCACCCACGCCCTGGAATAGAACAGCTTGCAGAAGCGAGCCGCCCTGTCAGCTAATCACGGCCTGGGCCGTTCCAGCTCCGGCTGCCCTGGACACGGCCGCCCACCACCCAGAGATTTACCCAGAGGTCAACGTGCCGGCCGGCCTCCCTCCTGCCGGGCGGATCACAGGGAGGGTAGCTGCTCTCGCCCCGCCGCTCTCGCGCCCCCCCCCGCTCCACCGCAGAGGAAATGAGATCACAGCAGAGCAGCGGGGGGGCTGGCTGTAGAGCACCTCCATTCCGGGCTACATGGTAATAGCGAAAAACCATTTGCATCAACGAGGGGAACATTATAATAAATCAGGCGCTGTAATAAATTCTCTTAATGCTTACCACTAACAGGTGTTAACAACTGACTCTCAATTATTGTCGCTCAGCCCTTGCTCGGGAGCTGGTGAGTGCTTTTGCCTCTAATTTACACAAGTGTAGATGTGAGGAGGTTATCTATAGCAACTGGGACGCAACTCTTGAATTTGCGATGCAGAAGTAGCTTTTAAATGAAATGCTTCTGGCTGTAAATACCTGAATCCCACGTTATAAATCATATTCAGTTTTAGAGACAGCAGGACACGGTACCTCGATTCCTCAAAAATGCTGTGGCTTTGTAAAGTGCACACGCACACACACACACATGCTGGCACACACGCTCACACACACACACACACACACACACGCACACACACACACACACACTAGCCGGTGGATGCAGATCAGTGTGGGAGCCTTAGAGGGCAACATATGGTGGCCTGAGGCGCTGACTGTGTGGTAGAGGCATCACTCACTCATTCTGCCACAGAAAACATCAACAAACCGTTTCCTCGTCCCACAGGGGGCACCTCGTCCCACAGGGGGCACCTCGTCCCACAGGGGGCACCTCACCTCGCACCACAGGGGCACCTCGTCCCTCAGGGGGCACCTCACCTCGTCCCACAGGGGGCACCTCACCTCGTCCCACAGGGGGCACCTCGCCCCACAGGGCACCTCGTCCCACAGGGGGCACCTCGTCCCTCAGGGGGCACCTCGTCCCTCAGGGGGCACCTCACCTCGCCCCACAGGGGGCACCTCGCCCCACAGGGCACCTCGTCCCACAGGGGGCACCTCGTCCCTCAGGGGGCACCTCGTCCCACAGGGGGCACCTCGTCCCACAGGGGGCACCTCGTCCCTCAGGGGGCACCTCGTCCCACAGGGGGCACCTCGTCCCTCAGGGGGCACCTCGTCCCTCAGGGGGCACCTCGTCCCTCAGGGGGCACCTCGTCCCACAGGGGGCACCTCACCTCGTCCCTCAGGGGGCACCTCACCTCGTCCCTCAGGGGGCACCTCACCTCGTCCCTCAGGGGGCACCTCACCTCGTCCCACAGGGGGCACCTCACCTCGTCCCACAGGGGGCACCTCACCCCACAGGGGGCACCTCACCTCGTCCCACAGGGGGCACCTCACCTCGTCCCTCAGGGGGCACCTCGTCCCACAGGGGGCACCTCGTCCCTCAGGGGGCACCTCACCTCGTCCCACAGGGGGCACCTCACCTCGTCCCACAGGGGGCACCTCACCTCGTCCCACAGGGGCACCTCGTCCCACAGGGGGCACCTCGTCCCACAGGGGGCACCTCACCTCGTCCCGCAGGGGGCACCTCACCTCGTCACACAGGGGGCACCTCACCTCGTCCCACAGGGGGCACCTTGTTTACATACACAGGTAAAGGCATTTCAGGTGGATAGGATCGGCTCTACGTACTTATTTCTGGTTTGTATCGACTGTGCAGCCCTTTAGTTGACACTTTTTAATGATACTATGTGAACAAGTATGATGGATTGATTGAGTGAATCTGGAGATTTAAAAGCAATATGAAGAGATACTAGAAAGGTTGTTAAAACAGAGTCAGCCTGGTGGCTGTAGGCCCTGGCCTCTGGCGTGGGGTCAGGAGGGGTCTGGAGGCCAGGAGGGGGTGTGGTGATCCAGGGGGGGCAGGAGGGGGTGTGGTGATCCAGGGGGGGGGGCAGGAGGGGGGGGTGGTGATCCAGGAGGGGGTGTGGTGATCCAGGGGGGGGCAGGGGGTGTGGTGATCCAGGGGTGGGGGGGAGGGGTGTGGTGATCCAGTCAGGAGGGGGTGGTGGTGATCCAGGGGGGGGGTGTGGTGATCCGGAGGGGGGTGTGGTATCCAGGAGGGGGTGTGTGGTGATATCCAGCGTGATCCAGGTCGGGGGTGTGTGTGTGTGATCCAGTGTGGGGGGTGTGTGATCCAGAGGAGGGGGGGTTGTATTTTGTGTTTTTTCATTTGTTTTTGTGTGGGGTTGCATTTTTGTTTTTGTCGTTTTTCTTGTTGTATTTTGGGTTTGTGTGATCTGTGGGGTGTTTTGGGGATTTAGGGGTGTGGGGTCCAGAAGCGATGTGATCCCTGGATGGTGGATCTCAGAGGGGACCCTCTCTGGTGGATGTCTGCACAGAGGCCTGTCATAACACACCCATGGCTATCATATAAATCACACACACACACGTGCACACACACACACTCTCTCTCTCTCACACACACACCTCACACCTCAGCACTGCTCCTCCTGGTGATGTAGAGCACCTGAACTTTTTCTCCGCCTGATTCATGGACGTCAGGAAGCCCCTCGAGGCCTGGTGATTAAACAGGAAGTAGAGAGTGTGTCAGTCCAAAGAGAGAGAGAGAGAGAGTTTATACCACTCCCCACCCACCTCCCCCTCCCCCCCCACCCCCCCCACCCCCCTCAGCCACTTACTGATCTGCTGTGATAGAGGAGAGATGGAGAGAGGAGGACAGAAGGAGAGGTGGAAAGAGAGAGAGAAAGTGGGGCGACATGGATTATCAATCGAGTCAATAGGGAGTTGTGTTCCTCCTGAACTCTGACCCCAGCACGGTTCCTGCCTCTGACAGACATATCTCACGTTACGTTAGGATTAGGTGGAAAGCCGATTTGTAATGCATCTGTATTCAACAGCTAGGTGTAGTGATGTTATCTTCATCCTTATCCTTACGTTGTGATTAGCAGGTTGAGATTCTCTATCTATGATCCACATTTAGCATCGGTTACTGAAACATTTAAACGGTACGTTTCTACAAATAAACGCCCCTAATGTTAATGTGAATGATTTAACACACATTTCTGTGAAACAGACCATGATACCCTCTTAGAGGTAATTCATTTAAAAAGGCAGCATCTTTGCTTAGCTAATTATAATTCAAGACAATCAGTAGGTCTACCTTTTACATATCTTATCCTATCACTACCGTGTATACTGTCCCATTCGAGAGCTGGAGCCTGTCACGGAATCTTCTGTAAATTATATCGATAGTATTTTATGTTTGAATTTTTAGCCTCGGCTGCCCACAAGGAGTTTAACCCTTTCAGCTGTCTAATTCTAAATCGCATGCTTTTTGTTAAATGTTTAACTTAAATTGGGACCCTCATAAATATTCCAAATCACTCGCTCTGTGTTTGATGAGGAAATGAGACTCGCGCCCGCAGAGATTCCCCAGGCTAGCGAGTGGAGAGGGAAAAAAAAACGCAGACTCTTAGAAGTAGATGAGAGCGCTACTCTGACAGTCTGCATTAGCGAGCGTCAAATTGTTTTAACAATGTGAGGGCCTCTCTTTTGTAGCCCGAGATAATGATGACATCTCATTTCTGTGGCACTACAAGCTACCCAGGTAATCACACATGCTCTGTCCTGTCACCAGGGGCTAAGAACATCTTTCATGATGTAAAGGGACGACAGTGCTGCCGCTGAATATGAATTTCAAACAAACCATGGCAACGATGGAATATGTTCTAATCTATATCAATATGTAATACGCATTCTTTTTTTTAAAATCTACTCTTTTTTTCAATTGCAGTCCGGGACTAATAGATCAATGAGACGATTCAACGTTTTATGTGTGTTAACACTGACATGGTTCTCTGAGTGGGTCTGTAGAACATTCCACAGGTCCCACATTCATAGGTCCTGGCTCCAAGGCCTTGTCCTTGAGGGGAGTCAAGCAGGACTGACCTCTGGGTCCACCCTCTCTCTCTCTCTGTGTCTCTCTCTCACTCTCTATCTCTCTCTCGATCTCTCTCCTCTCTCTCTCTCTCTCTCTCTCTCTGTATCTCCTCTCTCTCCTACCTGCCTAACCAGCCAACCACAGCCCTGTAGTCATTAATCTTCTACACAGGTGCTGAAGACCCGCCCCCTGTGCTCCACTTCCTCGATTATCACCATGACAACTCCACAGAGGAGTTCACACACCCAACCCAACCCCACCCCCCGCCCCCCCCCACCTCCCCCCTCTCTCACCGCCCATCTTGTCAGATAATATGAAACGGACAAACAGTAAGATGCTTTTAACGTTACTTTAATATAAAGTAATCTTTGAGTTTTAAAGTTTCTCGTGTGGTAAAAACAACCCAGACGCCTTTTCCATGCGATGCTGTCGAATGAGCCTCATTTGAAGGGGAACAGCACCTGTGTGTCCAAGCCTCAGACAGGGATGTGAATGTGTGTCATGTTCCAGGGTCACAACCTCGCCCCTGCTGCCCTCACCAGGGGGTCCCCCCCTGTCCTCCAGAGGAGGAAGCCCTCACAACATCTGGCCCCTCTCTCTGCACCACACACACACACACCACACCCACACACACACACAAGCTCCTAGTTACTTTACATATGCAACATCTCTGCCTCGTTCTCCTGCACCATACGCCCGGGCCCAAGGCGTAGTCAGATACAAATGTCACCCAGGATGTGGAAAGGTTACGGGGAAGCTGAGAGAAACACGGATAATTTGCTCCCCAGGGTTGAAGGACTAGACCAGAATCTTTCGTTCCTAACTTTCAGTAGAAGAAGTTGCATTTTTCCAAAGGAAGTAGCTGCTAAGAGCTGCTGCTAAGAGCTAAATGACTAAATGTAAATGCTCACACTGCTGTGGATAGTGTCAGTGCATCTCGTCGATACGTAACAGCAGTACACAGGGGTGGATTTCCGACAGCTTCGTTCAACTGCTTCACAGAAGAAATGCTATGAATTCCCACAAGGATTGAATTCAATGAATTGTATCTATTGCAATTGATTACAGCAACATCCATACTACCGGTAAATGTACTCTTAACATGTCTACCCTCTGTCTACCCTAATGTACATGTCTACCCTCTGCCAAACAGGACAAGATCATCGTGAGCGTTTCACTTTTCAAGTCAAGAGACCAGAACAGTCGTGATTGCTGGCTTTTTATATCTCAGCGGTCAACATCTCTCTTTCCCACTACCCAAGTCTTTCTGTCTCTCTCTCTGCCTCTCTCTCTCTGCCTCTCTCTCCCCTCCTCTCTCTCCCCTCCTCTCTCTCTGCGCCTCTCTCTCCCCGCCTCTCTCTCTCTGCCTTCTCTCCCTCTCTCTCTCTCTGCGTCTCTCTCTCTGCTCTCTCTCCCCTCCTCTCTCTCTCTCTCGTCTCTCTCTCTGCCTCTCTCTCCCCTTCCCTCTCTCTCTGCCTCTCTCTCCCCTCCTCTCTCTCTCTCTCTCTCTCTCTCTCTCTCCCCTCCTCTCTCCCCGCCTCTTTCTCTCTGAGGTCACCCCATTGGTATCGCAAGCACAGCAGTCACATTGTGCTTGAATGCAGACAGATTGCTTATAATAACAATTAGGGACCTTTTTCATTTTTCCCTGTCAGCAATCTGCAGGATAATTTTGGCACCCTTTAAGGGTTCAGCTCTTCTGAGGAGGATAAAAATAAACAAGCTAGTTGTTAAAGCACTATATCAGGATGGCCTAATCCTATTTACAAGTCTGAACGCGCTTCGGGCAATGGACTCAGACCTCTGAAACATGGTTATATGTGGCAATTTTCACTATTTATAAAGTTGGAAATGACTGAGGCTGATCACTTCACATCGGGAGGAACACTAAGTGGATCAAACATCACTTTATAAATGTCGTTACCAAAGACCCACTGAGAAAAACGCTCAGTCAATATCTGTGCTTTAGCAAATATTGGACGTACCGTACGACAAGAGTAGAGTATTTATAGGTCCAGTACGTTGACCACTACATTCAGTAAATTACTAATCAATGAATTTACTTCAGGTCGCTAGATAAGTGTTTATAAGATATTTTCAGATTCTGGGGTGAGTGTCCAGTAGCTTCTCCCTGGTTTCCCTGTCTGATCTCTGGGTTAACACATGGCCTCTATATCAGGAAGTGGCTGGTAGCCTGGTACGGTACGGTACGGTATGATACCTTGTTACAGTGCAGATACAGGACTGACGTGGAGCTGAGGGTTCAGACCTGAAGCTCTGTCCTGCTGTCTGGGGGGAGACAGAGCCAGCAAGCAGGGCAGGAAGGGCTGGTGGAGAGGAGGGGGAGAGACAGAGCCAGCAAGCAGGGCAGGAAGGGCTGGTGGAGAGGAGGGGAGAGACAGAGCCAGCAAGCAGGGCAGGAAGGGCTGGTGGAGAGGAGGGAGGAGGGAGAGGAGAGAGATCATTAGGAGGACTGTAATCAGGTGAAGATGAAGAGAAGCAAGGTGGAGGGGTGAGGGAGCTGGGGGGTGTCCTGTGGAGGGAGGGGAGGGAGGGAGGGAGGGAGGGAGGGAGGGAGGGAGGGAGGGAGGGGAGGGAGGGAGGGAGGGAGGGAGGGAGGGAGGGAGGGAGGGAGGGAGGGGAACAGAGGTTGCAGGAAAACTGGTTTAACAGATGCTGGACTGAGTGAGACAGACATTTAAAAACAGCAGGAGATCAATACCCCAGGCTTCTTCCTATGATAAGATCCATCCATTACTGTCTCCAAACATCAACACAATTAATCCTACAGTTTTAGGGCATTCTTTGTCCTTCAAAACATCCACATAATTCCAGTTAAACTGTATCCTTACGTTAGAACACATAATAAAATACTGACCTATTCTGTCCCAATAACAAGAGGTTTTAAACCTGTGGTTGTATGCACCAGCGTTGTGCTCTAGTCTGATGTAAACATATCAGATATCCTGGGTTTAACTTCGGCCACGGAGGCATACAGAGAAGAAATGGAAACTACTGACATTAATTCTGGGCTCTATTTACCTCTTTCCTGCTCTCTCTCTTTATGTATCTAATATTTCTAATTTACCACCGTCCAGGAAGTGACACAAGAAGCCATAAATTCCCTTCTAATTCCAAATAATTCCGATTACATGGACGAGTAGTTTTCAATCAGAAAGATAATCTGGGTGATAGATGGAGGGATAATTGGCCGTCTATGCCACGTAAATATTGTGTCGTTCTATTAATCTTGCCGAATGAGGTGTCAAGCTGTCACTCATTCGTCAAACTGAATTAGGAAGTATAACGAATAAATAAATGTATGCTGTGATAGATGCAGCAGAGTTTGTGTGTGTGGGACTGTGTGTGTGTGTGTGTGTGTGGGACTGTGTGTGTGTGGGGGACTGTGTGTGTGTGGGGGACTGTGTGTGTGACTGTGTGTGTGTGTGTGACTGTGTGGTGTGTGTGGGTGTGTGTGAGAGAGAGATAAATAGATAGAAACAGGGAAGCATGGCGATAGAGGAAGCAGGGGAGACAGAGAGGCAGAGGAGGTGTGTGAGGAGGTGTGTGTGTGTGTGTGTGTGGGACTGTTTGTGTGTGTGTGTGTGGGTGGGTGTGTGTGTGTGTGTGTGAGGAGGTGTGTGTGCTGTACTCTAACATTCAAGTGCACTTGTGTGTGCTTGCTTGTGTTATATGCAGTGGCATAAGGACTTGATCCATAATAATGTGTTTTTCCATTGTTACAGGAAGTGTTTGGAGGAAAGTTACATCTAGTATTAACATCTTCAAACATTACAGCGTCACAATGTCCCATGCTAAATACTGCCTGACATGTTTATCAGGAAGCGTACTTAGTATAGTACTAGAGCACACCGATAAAGGATTTTTAAGGCCGATACCGATACAAATATTTGGTGATTTAAAAATCTGATATTCCGATATCGGCCGATATAAAAAAACATCGAAACGCGTAACAAAACAAACTGATTTCCCTAACAGTAGTTATTTGTAGTTTACATTTAGTCACTTTTAGCAGAAGTTCTTATCCAGAGCAACTAAGTACAGGGACATTCCCAGAGGCAAGTAGGGTTAAGTGCCTTGCCCAAGGACACAACGTCATTTGACACGTCCGGAAATCGAACCAGCAACCCTCTGATTAATAGCCCGATTCCCTAACTGCTCAGCCATCTGACTCCTGTTATTATTTCTTCACAAAAATAATATGATAATGCAGTTTTCTGATAGATAAAATGTATAAAAATACAAACTTAAGATATTCAATTTAAAGTCCTGGAACAAAAACACAATTATAAATATTGTAAAAATTATTTAAAAATACAAAATAAACTTTTATATTAATTTATCGGCATCGTAGATGCCGATACATGGATCGTACGACTAATATCGGCCCGCGATATATCGTCGGGCTCTATATAGTACTGTCTCAGGATCACTATCTGGACTGGTTAGATCACTCTCACAGAAAGCTTCTTTCTGCGGTGAATGTATTACCTCATCCTGAGTGTCTGGTCTTTCCTTGCAGGAAGAAAGAGCAGTTTTCTAATAAACTCACAAGGATGCTTAACCATGAGGAACACATGAGACAAGGGAGTCACATTAGAAACATGCTGCTCAGAATACAATTTCAATGTTTAACTCATTTCCCCAATTTCCAAAATGTCCCAAAATTCACCGTTCTACAACAGTACAGAGACATGTGACCACTTTTTTGCAAACTGTTTCAAAGGTAATGTCAGCTACTCTGTTAACCTGGACGAGAGAGAAAAAATTCTACCACTGACATCTTCTTAATTTAATTTATAAAGATCATAATTAACGACCTATAGTCGGCGGCAGACCCCATTTCACAGTGGAGACAAGAAAGACACGAGCCATAAGAATAAAATTGAAGTTTTCATTGAATTCTGAATTAAATCTCAAATATCAGTAATTTAAAAGAAAAGGTCAGCCCTAATGGAGTCCCTCCCTGCTTTTTAATATCTCGTAATTCTCTTTAAGGAGTCTTACCTTCCGTGTGGTGGCCCGCTAATTGCGTTTGATTAATTAATGAAAGCGTCAGGTGTTTGTAAAAGCAAACTGAGACAGAGCCCCTCCTAAATCAGCTGCCCTCGTGTGGTTGCCGTGGTGGTGCCGCGGTTATGGCGGGGGGGCAGTGGTTGGGCTGTTCCGTGTTATTGCGGGGGCAGGTGGGCTGGGTGGTTGCCGTGGTTATTGGCGGGGGCAGGTGAGGCTCGACGTGACAGATGAGATCTTCTCTGAGGACGGGGCTGCCGATACAGCAGCCTGATAAACTCAGAACCTCCCTCCACTTTCGATCACCTGACAGGAAGTCAGATAAACAGACTAACCATGTCAACTAACAAGTGGAGATGCCAGTACATGCAACTGCAGATTTAAATGGGGAACATTTTAAAAGGCAATATTTGTTTCCCGCTTTTTTCCCCCCAATTTGGAGCCAGAAACCTTTGACTTTTATCATTTGAAAAGAAAGCATGTCTCAAAATCAATCACTATTTTGTAGTGGACGTTCTGATAGCTCTGCTGTTTTTATAGAGAGACAGGACTCTCTCTATATATCCTCTCTCCCTCTGGAGCCCGACAGTAGTTAAACCCACAACCACGCACCCCACCAGCACACCCACACGCACCCGCACCAGGGAGCAACCCTCACCCAGTCCCACCCGACAGCCCCACACCACAGCACCAGCCTACGGTCCTCAGCTCCCCACACACCACAGCCCCACACCACAGCCCCACACCAGCAGCCCCACACCGCAGCCCAGCCTACAGTCCTCAGCCCCCCCCACACTCCTCTGACAGGGCAGCCCCACACCACAGCCCCACACTGCAGCCCCACACCGCAGCAGCCCCACACTGGAGCCCCACACTGCAGCCCAGCAGCCCAGCCTACAGTCCTCAGCACACTCCCCTAACAGGGCAGCCCCACACCACAGCCCCACACCACACCACAGCCCCACACTGCAGCCCAGCAGCCAGCCTACAGTCCTCAGCCCCCCCCACACTCCCCTAACAGGGCAGCCCCACACCGCAGCCCCACACCGCAGCCCCACACAGCAGCCCCAGCACAGCAGCCCCACACCACAGCCCCACACTGCAGCCCCACCCAGCACCCCACACGCACAGCCCCACACAGCAGCCCCACACTGCAGCCCAGCCACATCCTCAGCCCCCACCACACTCCTCACAGCAGCCCCACACGCCCCAGCACCACAGCCCACACCCAGCAGCCCAGCAGCCCAGCCTACAGTCCTCAGCCCCCCCTCCCCACACTCCCCTGACACGCATAGCAAGCATCCCAGGCCTCGTAAAGCTGACATCTTCACTAAACTATGCTAACAAGGCCATGGTGATTTGTATATGCACAGGCTGGGGGGCGCGTGGCAGAGGGGAGGCCAGGAACAGGACAGGCCAGGGGAGGGTGGAGGGATCTGGGGAGGAATCTACATGCGTGTTGGGGGGGCCGCCGGGGGTGTGGAATCAAAGCACCGCCACATCCCTAGGTTCCTGGCACATGAACTCACACTCACACGAATGCACACACAGGCAGACGCACACATACACCACCCACACACACAGAAAAACCAACAGGCACACACACATACAAACCCCCCCTCCCCAACACACACACAGGTACTGCATAACTACGTCGGGACAGTGTGGGCCCCCCAACCTCCCTGCCCTGCTCAGGAACATTCCAGGCTGACTCCCTCTACAACAGAGGGATTTATGGAGCCGCGGATGAACAGGCCACTGCAGGTGCAGCACACAGACAACTGCTCGGCTGTGCTGATGCTATATATTACACCGCTACCAACGCGGGCAGGCCCGTCACCACAAACAACACGGTTATTATTTAAGGTTGCTACTTTGGAAAGGTGGTGAAATTGAATGCTTTGGATATGGAAAATGGGTTGCATGAAATGGTTTGAAGATCGCTTACACTGTCTGATAACGAAACAATTGATTTAGTTTCGGGGTTTTTCTCCTTTTTAGTATCACAATACAGTAATCGAATATATTTCATTTCACTCCACACATATTTAGCACATCTATATAGTCGCAGCACTGCAGTGTTGCAACCCTGAATAAGAAGTTCCCTAATGACAATAGTCCTGTCGTCCGTAAAAAGAACACGTCATTCACAACGTGTTCAAGATAGAACAACGCGCATACATCAATAGCGAACATTGCAGTTTACTTATCTGTTCCAGCTCTATTATTAGCAGCTGGCTCCGTGATCTGTGTCTACGAGCCGTCCACTGCTCCTAGACCGTGATTAAGGGCCTGCCCGCTGTTTTAAAACCGCCCGACAGGTGAAGCTTATTTGAGGGCAGGAACGAGAGCGCCACCTCTGCCATGTTCCAGCCTCTGCCATTTAGTTTACAATTCAAAAACTTTTTAAGATTTTTTTTTAAACCTTTCGAAACGTGTTTTTCGAAACGTGTTTAAAACACGTTTTATCGAAAATATTTTCTCAAATTTCCCAAATAAATAAATTCCACCCCCCACACACAAATCGACACCAAAAGCTTTCTAGTTCAATCGAAAGTTTTTTTCTAAAACTTTTTCGTAAAAAACAGAAAATCAACCTTTAAAAAAGTGCAACTTTTTTCTTGTTGCCTTCTACCTTCTACCTTCTACATTGCTCCACGGTAGCTTCGTAGACCAGTTCACGTTTGTTGTGCGTGATGACGAGAAATGGAAAATGGCATACAATGACAAGAAGTAATATTGATCATGCCACCAAATACAGATAAAAAATAAAGTAACAAGCCTGGCTTGGAAATGTAACAAGTAGAACGTACCGATAGGCCTGTTTGTGTAGAAAATAAAAAAAATATGGTCAGAAAAATTAATAGTGAAGTAAAAGTACTGATACCAGAAAAACTACTTATGTAGGTAACAAAGTATTTTTAAAACAGCAGCGTTGAGAGTGTGTTAGTGTAGCTACAGGGCAGGAGATGTGATTGGGCAGGAGATGTGATTGGGTTACAGAGCCGTTTCCTGTCACACCTCTCCAGGAGCGCATCACATCCTGTTTGAAGTTGCAAATGATCTCCGAGCTCCTCTTCCTTCTCTGTATCTCTCACTTGTTCTCTCGTTACAAACACCACACACACACACACACACACACACCACACACACACACACACCACACACCACACACACCACACACCACACCACACACACACCACACCACACACCACACACACACTCCTCCCTATCTCCTGTACCCCATCTCTCTTTCCCTCTCTCCCTCTC
>CAEFZP010002205.1:0-15767 GCA_903064625.1 Mallotus villosus
TCGAGGCCCTCGCAGCCGCTCCTCTCACCGGTCACGCCACGCCCCAGCCATCTCAATCGAGATGTGTGTGATTCCAGACCTCACATGAGTGATCTCAGACCAGTCTCCATCCCTCACAGCAACGCTGCTCTGCAGGCAGGGTAGGTGGCAGCAGCTAGGATCCACCCCAAACAGATACTGGATCCGACCCCAAACAGATACTAGGATCAGACCCCAGAACAGATACTATGATCCGACCCCAGAACAGATACTAGGATCCGACCTAGAACATATACTAGGATCCGACCCCAGAACATATACTAGGATCAGACCCCAGAACAGATACTAGGATCACCCCAGAACAGATACCTAGGATCCGACCCCATAACATGATACTAGAGTCCGACCCCAGAACAGATACTAGGATCCGACCCCAGAACAGATACTAGGATCCGACCCCAGAACAGATACTAGGATCCCGACCCCAGACAGATACTAGGATCCGACCCCAGAACAGATACTAGGATCCGACCCCAGAACAGATACTAGGATCCGACCCCAGAACAGATACTAGGATCGGACCCCCAGAACAGATACTAGGATCCGACCCCAGAACAGATACTAGATCCGACCCCAGAACAGATACTAGGATCCGACCCCAGAACAGATACTAGGATCCACCCCCAGAACAGATACTAGGATCCGACCCCAGAACAGATACTAGGATCCGACCCCAGAACAGATACTAGATCGAACCCCAGAACAGATACTAGGATCGACCCCCAGAACAATACTAGGATCCGACCCCAGAACAGATACTAGATCCGACCCCAGAACAGATCTAGGATCCGACCCCAGAACAGATACTAGGATCCGACCCCAGAACAGATACTAGGATCGACCCCAGAACAGATACTAGGATCCGACCCCAGAACAGATACTAGGATCCGACCCCAGAACAGATACTAGATCCGACCCCAGAACAGAATACTAGATCCGACCCCTCCAGAACAGATACTAGGATCCGACCCCAGAACAGATACTAGGATCCGACCCCAGAACAGATACTAGATCCTACCCCAGAACAGATACTAGGATCCGACCCCAGAACAGATACTAGGATCCGACCCCAGAACAGATACAAGGATCCGACCCCGAAACAACAACTAGGATCCACCCCAGATACAAGACCGACCCAGACAGATACGAGGATCTGACCCCAGAACAGATTCAGGGTCTGTAGAGGGACGTGTGAGAAAAGACTATTTCTGTCAGCCCCAGCTGGACCACACTGCCGAAGAAAACTGTCACACACACACACCAACACACACACGCATACACACCACACACACGCATACACCACACACATACACCCCACATACACACAGACAGACACACACATATGCAAACCAAGCAGGATTTTAGATTCCTTCAGTTTGAAAGCAAAAATTTGGACAATAAATATGAGCGATCTATGGCTGAAATTGGATGAAGTTGGATGGCTGCCTCATTTTATTCCGTCTACTACATTACCCATAATCCCCTGGGTCCCCCCCCCCACATCCTCTAATCATGTTGAGCAGATTCACAGGAGGGGAGGCGCCAAGACCAGGAGGGAGACGCCAAGACACAGGAGGGGAGGCGCCAAGACACAGGAGGGGAGCGGCCAAGGCACAACTCTTCAAGGAGAGCCAACAGTCTGATCCTTCAGGGTCCACGCCACATACCACACACTCACACAAACACACAGTCACACACACACACGCAGTCACACACACACACGACAGTCACACACCACACTCAGTCACACACTGTACACACGCATTCACCACAGCACACTCATTCCACACACACAACTGCATCCACACACACTCATTCACACACACACGCGTCTCAGCAGCCTCACACTCGCTTCACACGACAACACCGCAGTCATCCCACACACACGCCTTCACAGCGACACACAACACTCATTCACAATATCAGCCACTACACGCAGTCACACACACACTCATTCCACACACCCAAACTAAAATCACCACACACAACGCATTCGCACACGCACCAACTTATCACACAACACCACGACGTCCCGCCACGGACACGACACTCCCTCCACAACCCACACTCCTTTACCCACCGCCCACTCCTGTCACACACACGACCACTACTTCCACACATCCACCGGCCCTCATTCCCACACGACCCCCCAGCATTCCCACACCTCACTCCGGTCCACGCACGACAAACCGAGCCTCCTTATCTTAGGTAAACTACTGTTTGGAATGAATGAAAAATAATAGTTATTCCAGGTACACAAGGAACAGCTCTTTATCATGAAAACAGCTGTCTACCTACTGAATATACTGACAGGAGAGGGAGCAGTGATAGGATAACACTGTATCCTGTCGATTGCGAGGGCTCTTGAGTACGTTCGATTTATCGTTTCTTTCGCTTTCTCGGGAGCTTGTGCCGCTTTCCTGGATCGTGCTCTTTCTCGTCTGTTCTCTTTCGCTTTCGCGTTCGCTTTCTCCTGTCTCCTTTTCTTTTTCTGTTTGTCTTCTTTCGCTTGTCTCTTTCCTTCCTTTCTGCTTGCTCTATGTTGTTGCTACTACTCGGTCTATGCTCTTTGCTCTATTCTACGTTCGCTTTCCCTCTATTCTCGTTGTCGACTTGTTCCTAGGGAGAGAGAACTAACACCAACAGACAACAGAGAGATCCTACACTCATCATCCAGCGCTGCAAAGAGATTCTGTAGACAGAGAGGGAGGAGATGTCGGAGGTGGGTCAGGATGGGCGTACAAGTTTAGGACGCGTCCTGACTTTATCCCTCCTTTGTGGAGGACGTCACTGATTTCTGCGTTCAAGGGCATCGTTTGTAACCTGACAAACCGCCCCACCCCCCCCCGCTTCCCCCCCCCCCCCCCCCCCGCCCACGACCCCCCCCCCCCCGCTCCCGCAACCATCCCACCTTATCATATCCCACAACAATGCCAAACGTCCTCCCTGGAAAAAACGTCCACAAAACCATGAACCATCGCCAGGTAAGAGGACCATGAGCATGGCAGCCAGATTGCTGACAACCTCCAGACTGCCGACATCCGTCTCCGCCACACTGGGGTCAGATTAGGATCTAAATATCTCTCTGCTACACTTCTACGTCACGCAAATAACTGGCGTCAAACACAGAGGGCCCCTGGGACTTGCTTTGGAAAGTTTTAACTACTCCTCCCAGTCCATAAACATAAGGCAATAATATAAACCAGCTGTATAGTAAACTGAAGTGTTTCATTCATTCAGCGATTCAGCAGGTCACAAGGAACTGTGAGAAGGTGTGTGTCCTGTATGCTCTTTGATTATATGTGTTTGTATATGCCTTCCATATGTATGTATGTTGTGTTTGGTGTGTGTTGTGTGTGTGTACTTAAATTGGTGAAGCGAAAGTGGTTTGACATAACGGACTGCTCATCATTTATGTGATTTTCCAATCTTTGGGGTTTTGTGCCACTCTTGCACGCATTCAAGCTTCTGTCCTGTGTGGGTGTGTTTGGTGTTGTGTGTGGTGTGTTTGCAAAGTGTGTAGCTTGTTTGCATGATGTGTTCTAGTCTCTTTGCCATCATGGTGCAGGAAATTTGTACTGCATTTATGTGCAGATGCTAAAACACAACATTTTAGAGAGAGAGAGAAAACCAGCTAATAGAGAGAGAGAGACGAGAGACACGAAGAGAGAGAGATATAGAGCCGAGAGAGAGAGTGAGATAGACCTAGAGAGACGGATATATAGAGACATCTAGACTATCAGAGAGACTAGAGACTCCGCTCACTCACACTGTGAAGCAACATTTCTTTTAAAGTCTTCCTTTTTTCCTCTTCCTCTTTTTTCCCTCTTCCTTCCTCCCTACAAACATTCACCATCTCTCTCTCTCTCTCTCTAGTAGTTGTTTGTTCACTGTACTTGCCTCTCCCCCCCTCTCTCCATCTCTTGCTTCCCGTAACTGCAGATGGAGAGTGGGAGATTGTAAACACAGTAACTGGCACACACAGATTAATATCTAACAGAAATCAAAAGCATCTCTAAAGGACTGGATTTAATGAAAGGCGCTACTTTGCCAATCTGAAACTCAGATTTGATAAACATCCACTTATAACGAGTCTCCTTCCCTTAACAAACAAACATAGATAATAAAGACACACACCTACCTACACACACACAACCTACAACACACACACACTCACTCCCTTAGCAAAACGTTTTCAGTAAGATGCGTACGGCTCCTGTGGACCCGGTGGGTTCCTGCTCCGACTCCGCCGCCACCGATCCCTATGAGCTATGTCTTTCCCTGTCTGTGCCTGAATCCCAATAGCCCCGGGCATCACACCCTAGCCCCTGTACATCCACTTTTCCCGCCCCGGTCCAGAGACCGACGCTCCGATTTCGAAGCTCTCCGAGGCAATTGCCGAGCGAACACGTCAACAAACATACAGCGACGGCCAACAGATCTGATTCAGACACACCCCCTATCCCCACCGGGGTGTGACCCTCCACCCAGCATTTGATTTCCCCTGTTTTCCTCCACCCCTTCCTCACTCCCACCCCCGCTGCCCGCCCACCGACTCCTCCCATACACCTCTCACTCCGTCTTCAATGTCTACCCGGCGCCTTCTGCAATCGGCTTCACGTTCTCCCTCCATCCCGCTATTTTCCTATGTCACACTCCGCCGTTCCTGACTTCCCTCTTCCTGCCTCTTTCATTCACTTGTACTTCCCTCCTCTCTCCTTTCTCGCTCTCCGTCTCTCTCTCTCTTTCTGTCTCTCGCTCAATCTCTCTCTCTCTCTCTGGGCGGAGGGACACTGTGTCATGTTGAGCCCGCTGCAAGCCTGTTCACTCAGCTCCCGAGCCAATGTGCTTCTGCTGCCTAGGACTTTCTTCCTCTTCCTCCCTCTCTCACTCTGTTCCCCCCTCTTCCTCTGTCTCTGCTCTGTTCCGCTCTCCCTTCCTCCACCTCCCTCCCCTCTCCTCCCGTGTCCCTGCCTCTCTCTCTGTTACCTCCTTCCTCTCCGCTCATCCTCGCCCCTCCATCGGCCCTCGCCTCCCGAGTCGGCCCCATCCTGTCCCTCCCTCTCTCTCGCTGTTCCTCCCTCTCCTCCCACCATCTCTGCTCTCTCTTTTCCAGTGCTCTGGCCTCTCGTATCCGTGCCCTCCGCCAAAGGTCTCTCGCCTCTCCATCTCAATTTTCCTCCTGGTCCCGGTCTACTCACCCGAGGTCACCTCCCGGGATCAAATGGAGAGGACCGTCCTCATCTCTCTTATCTTTTGTCCTGAAGAGTTCTCCCTCATCCCGGCACCTCCGATCAATCCTCGTGTCATCTTTTCGCCATGGAGGATCCCTCTCCCTCGCTCCAATCTAGCCGTTTCGCACCTCCCCTTCTCTCAACCCTCTCTGTTGCATACACTCTTGAATCTACCAATCCCTCTCCCTGTCCCTCTCTCTCTAACTGCTGCACCTCTCTCTACTTGTCCTGTTGCCTCCTACTCCCTCCTCCTGCTCGCTCCCGGAGAGAGTCCTCCTAGATCTCTCGGTCCCTATATATTCCTGGCCCTCTCCAGTCTGCCCAGGCTCCTCTCTCCCTCCCGCTCGGACCTACTGTATATCAACTTCTCGCCTCTACTTCCTCTCCTCTCTTATCTCTTCGTTTATCTGACCATGTCTCAGCTTTACAACACAAGCCCTGTGATGAAACCAACTCCCCAACGCTTCTCTCTATTCTCCTTCATCTATCTTTCCTCCTGTGCCTCCTCTCCCTCACACATCTCCTCTCCCGCCCTCCTCCTCTCCTCACAACATCTCTCTCCATCCACCCTCCTCCTCCTTCTCTCTCTCATCTCCCATCCTCTCTCCTCCTCCTCCTCTGCCCTCCTTCTATCCTCTCCTCTCTCCTTCTCTCCTCTCTCTCCTCTCCCTCCTCTGCCCTCCTTCTCTCCTCTCCTTCGTCTCCACTCTCCTCCTTCTTCCCCTCTCCTCTGCCCTCCTTTCTCCTCCTCTCTCATCCTCTCCTTCTCGTCCTCTCCTCTCCTCCTCTCTTCCTCTCCTCTCCACTCCTTCTTCTCCCCTCCTCTTCTCTGGCCCCCTCTCTCCTCTTCCCTCCTTCCTCCTCTCCACTCCTCTCCCCGTCCTTCTCTCCTCTCCTCCCTCCATCCTGTCTCTTCGTCCTCTCTCCCTCCTTCTACTCCTCTCCCTCCCTCCTTCTCTCCTCATCCTCTCCCCCTCCTTCTCCCCTCTCCTCTCCCCTCGCTTCTCCCCTCTCCTCTCCCATCCTTCTCTCCTCATCCTCTCCCACTCCTCTCTCTCCTCTCCTCTTCTCTTCTCCCCTCCCTCCTTCTCTCCTCTCCTCGCTCCTTCTCCCTCCCTCTCCTCTCCCATCCTTCTCTCCTCTCCTCTTCCCTCCTTCTCTCCCTCCATCTCTCTCTCTCCTTCTCTCCCTCTCCTCTCCACTCCTTCTCTCCTCTCATCTCCCTCCTTCTCGCCCGTCTCCTCTCCCTGACCTCCTTTCTCTCCATCTCCTCTTCCCTCCTTCTCCCTCTCCTCTCCCCTCCTTCCTCTCCTCTCCTTCTGCCCTCCCTCTCTCCTCTCCTCTCACCTCCTCTGCTCCTCTCCTCTTCCCTCCTTCTCTCTCTCTCTCCGGCTCTCTGCCATCCTCTCTCCTCTCCTCTCTCTTCTCTCTCATCCTCTCACTCCCTCTCCCTCCTTGCTCTCCTCTACCCTCTCTTTCTCTCCTCTCCTCTACCCCCTTCTCGTTCTCCAGCTTCCCCCTCTCCTGTGGAGGGTATCCCAGTAAAGATCAGCTCTAATTGCTACTGGCTGTCTTATCCACCCTTCGTATCTCTCTCGCTTTCTCTCTCTCTTCACCCAACTTCATACAGACTGTAGAATTTTAACAAATGTTCTCTCTATCTCCTGTAAACAAGGTCATACACCCCACTGTCTCTCTCTCTCTCTCTTTCCTCCCTCCATCTCTGCCCCCCCACTCTCTTACTTTTTCTCCCCCCCTCTCCTCCTACTCCCTCTCTCACCTCTCTCTACCTCTCTTTACCTCTCTCTACCTCTCTCTACCTCTCTCTCTCTCTCTCTTACCTCTCTCTACTTCTCTCTACCTCTCTCTACCTCTCTCTACCTCTCTCTACCTGTTTCTTCAGCATGGTGTTGTCAGGTGTTTGTTGCTGTGGTTTAATATCACCACACATCCTCACGTCAAACGACACAAGCTGCTGCTGTAGAGACTACTGTACTGTGCCGAACACACACACACACACACACACACGCACATACACACACGCGCACACACACACCACACACACACACACACACACACACACGCGCGCACCACACAGACACACACACCACACACACACACACCAGAAGGGATGCTGTTGTGTGGAATCCACAAGCCCCACTGCAGAAATTCATTATTCTAATGACGGGACACTGGAGACTAAAGGATCACCCCTAATTAAAGTCCATCGCCTCTGCTCTTACACACACACACACACTCACTCACACACACACACACACACACACACACTCACACTCACACACACACACACACACTCTCACACACACACACACACACACACACACACACACACACACAAAGAAGGGCACAAACTTTCAAAGAGGAAAGATAGGCATGAACAAAGGCATGAAAACAAAACAGTCTCTCTCACGTCTAGTCAAATCTCTACTGTGACTTCCTCTGTCTCCTCAGCCTGTTCTGACAGGTCATCACTCCTCCCCGCCCATCCACCCATCCATCCATCCATCTCTCCATCTATCCATCTCCAGCACCCTGGGAGAGCTGACAGCTGGTGACTGATGGGAGTTGTAGTCCTCTTCACACTGACCCAGCTGAGGCAGTCAGGGGTCTGTCTGATGGGAGTTGTAGTCCTCTTCACACTGACCCTGCTGGGGCAGTCAGGGATGAAGGGTGAGATGATGGGAGTTGTAGTCCTCTTCACACTGACCCCTGCTGGGGCAGTCAGGGATGAAGGGTGAGATGATGGGAGTTGTAGTCCTCTTCACACTGACCCTGCTGAGGCAGTCAGGGGTCTGTCTGATGGGAGTTGTAGTCCTCTTCACACTGACCCAGCTGGGGCAGTCAGGGATGAAGGGTGAGGTGATAGGAGGAGGTTACTGGCTGGGCGAGGTCGTTCCCACGGAGATGGAGAATTACCCACGATGCATCTGGAAGGACCGCACCAGCCAGGGGAGAATTACCCACGATGCATCTCTCTGTCTAGATGAGGGTCTGGTTTAGAGGTTAGAGCATTGGACTGCAGATCAAGTGGTCACAGGTTCAAATTCCCCCAATGTACTGTGCGTCGCTTAAGATAAAAGTGTCTGCTAGAAATAAATGAAAAAGAAACATTAAATTCCTGTATGTGAAGATGCTAAGTAAACCATGGCTGAGTTCTGCTTGAAAGCTGTGAGTCTCCAGACTGGCGGTGACTGTGTGCACACACAGCATGCTGGAAGAGCAGCTCTGGGATGTTTACCCAACAGCCGTCTGAACCAGAAGGACAACACGGATCAAAGCACTTTCATTTCACATTTCATGATCGAGGCCAAGATTAATTGACGTTGAAAACTCCAGCTTTCACATCTGAAGACTTCCTCACAAGGAGCCGAGCTCTGTAGAGACACTGAAACGCTCCCAGGAGACCAGAGGAGCCCAGAGGAGGCTGGAGGAGGCTGGAAGAGGCTGGAAGAGGCCGGAGGAGGCTAGAGGAGGCCGGAAGAGGCTGGAGGAGGCTAGAGGAGGCTGGAGGAGGCTGGAGGAGGCTGGAGGAGGCCGGAGGAGAATAGAGGAGGCTGGAGGAGGCTAGAGGAGGCTGGGGGAGGCCGGAGGAGAATAGAGGAGGCTGGAGGAGGCTAGAGGAGGCTGGGGGAGGCCGGAGGAGAATAGAGGAGGCTGGAGGAGGCTGGAGGAGGCTAGAGGAGGCTGGGGGAGGCCGGAGGAGATAGAGGAGGCTGGAGGAGGCTGGAGGAGGCTGGGGGAGGCCGGAGGAGGCCAGAGGAGGCTGGGGGAGGCCGGAGGAACTTAGAGGAGGCCACTGAGGGGGATGATTTTACTTGTAACAACATCTCTGTTGCTGGGAGTTTCCTCCTCAGTGTGAGGCAGCTGGCAGGCTGGAGATAGATGGTGATAAGTCCTGCTATACACCACCGGCTCCCAACAACACAAACACACCCTTTGACCTCCTGTGTGACCCTGCTTGACCTTCCAACCGCCGTGTGGAATGCCTCCGTCTAAACCACAACTCTGGAATAAGCTCCCTCCAGAACCAAGGACACTGGTCACATGACACCAGCTGAAGTGACCCTCTCTCCATTACCCCCCCGCCGCCCCAGCCTCCTAACACCTCCCCCCCCCTCCCCCTTCCACCCCACCCCTCAGATCTCAGCCCATCTGTTTTGATTCTGGTTGCTGGGCTGAATCTTTCATCACCTAGATTACATTGGCCCAACGATCCACTGTCATTTTTCAATTACCCAGAATGCCCGGGCCCTTGCCCCTGACACAGATAAACAGGGCCAAGGTTATAACAGCACTGTTGTGACACTGTGACTGGTCGCTAACATACTCTCTCCCCCACCTCCCACACCCTCCCTCCCACCTCCCTCCCCACCTCCCTCACCCTCCCTCCCCCACCTCCCTCCACCCTCCCTCCCACCTCCCTCACCCTCTCTCCCACCTCTCCCACCTCCCTCACCCTCCCTCCCTCCCACCTCCCTCACCCTCTCCTCCTCCCTCACCCTCTCTGTGTATGTGTGTATACATGTATGTGTGTGTATAAGGCATGTGTATACCCTTATAGTCTCCATCTAGACCCTTATAGTCTCCATCTAGACCCTTATAGTCTACATCTAGACCCTTATAGTCTCTTATACCCTTATACTCTCCATCTAGACCCTTATGGTCTACATCTAGACCCTTATAGTCTCCATCTAGACCCTTATACTCTCCATCTAGACCCTTATAGTCTACATCTAGACCCTTATAGTCTCCATCTAGACCCTTATAGTCTCCATCTAGACCCTTATAGTCTCTATCTAGACCCTTATAGTCTCCATCTAGACCCTTATGGTCTCTATCTAGACCCTTATAGTCTCCATCTAGACCCTTATGGTCTACATCTAGACCCTTATAGTCTCCATCTAGACCCTTATAGTCTCCATCTAGACCCTTATGGTCTACATCTAGACCCTTATGGTCTCTATCTAGACCCTTATAGTCTCCATCTAGACCCTTATAGTCTACATCTAGACCCTTATAGTCTCCATCTAGACCCTTATAGTCTCCATCTAGACCCTTATGGTCTACATCTAGACCCTTATAGTCTACATCTAGACCCTTATGGTCTACATCTAGACCCTTATGGTCTCCATCTAGACCCTTATAGTCTCCATCTAGACCCTTATAGTCTCCATCTAGACCCTTATAGTCTCCATCTAGACCCTTATAGTCTCATCTAGACCCTTATAGTCTCCATCTAGACCCTTATAGTCTCCATCTAGACCCTTATAGTCTACATCTAGACCCTTATAGTCTCCATCTAGACCCTTATAGTCTCCATCTAGACCCTTATAGTCTACATCTAGACCCTTATAGTCTCCATCTAGACCCTTATAGTCTCCATCTAGACCCTTATAGTCTCCATCTAGACCCTTATAGTCTCCATCTAGACCCTTATAGTCTCCATCTAGACCCTTATAGTCTCCATCTAGACCCTTATAGTCTCCATCTAGACCCTTATAGTCTCCATCTAGACCCTTATAGTCTCCATCTAGACCCTTATAGTCTACATCTAGACCCTTATAGTCTCCATCTAGACTCTATTAGAGCCCTTACACGCGACCAGCTCTTCTCAGCTCATCTCCTGTGGACCAGGAAGTGATGTGGAAGGTAAACTTCATCCATGTGAATAACCCTCAGCGTGGCGTCGCTACATCACCATCACCCCCATGCCCCCTCCTCTCCTCCCCTCTGATTGGCTGAGGCCGGCTCTGCGGGGGGTCGTGACCTTTCAGAGTGACACCCTGCCGAGGCAGCTGCTCTGTATGATACAAAATGGCGGCTTTATAAACTCTCCACCAATCACACCCATGGCCTCCTCTCTCTCTCTCTGTCTCCTCTCTCTCCTCCTCTCCTCCTCTCTCTCCTCTCTCGCTCTCTCTCTCTTCTCTCTTCTCTTCTCTCTCTCTCCTTCTCTCTCTCTCTGAGATATGCAATGTTTTTCTTGGTGAAACTGTGTCTGGAAATAGAGACCTCCGTCTGATACGTCTGTCTACCACAACACACACACACTCACACACACACACTCACACACTCACTCAGATGAACGTTGTCTGCAGGGAAGGATGCAACATCCCAGATGTGACTACATGATCAAACCTCCTCAGGACATGAGAGAGGGGGAGGACGAGGGAGGATGAGAGATCGGAGGGGATGAGGATGAGAGGGGATGAGAGGGGATGAGAGGGGATGAAACTGATGACCAACTCTCATCACTCTAAAAAGATAATCACCTTATTATACAAGACACACAAACACACAGCACATCAATTATGCAGTTGTGGTCAGACAGGCTAACAGGGGTCCAGGGGAGTATTATGGGATGTAAGGAGCTATTAATGGAGGCAGCCAGCAGAAGCAGACTGGCCCCCTCGGCTGAACACACAGAGTAGACGTCAGCGTGTGTGTGTGTGTGTGTGTGTGTAACACACGTGTGTGTTCTGGAGTGCATGTATGAGCAAGTGTGTATGCCAACACAGATTCCAAAATGAGATGATAATAACTCCCACACCACGACAACACTTCATTCAGCTCTGCTATCATCCAGAGGGAGGAGGGATTCAAACCTGCAGCAGCTCCCTCTCCTGGGAAGACTTAGCCACGCTGGATGTCACGGTCTGTTCACTGGCCTTGACAACACAGGGGAGGAAGAGGCGTGTGTGTGTAGAGGTGTGTGTGTGTGTGTGCCAACTGTGTGAGAGACAGTTTGTTAACACTGTGTTGAACCAGAAACCTTGACTGCATCAGCACCTTAGTTCTGCATGACAGATGGTCCCTACATGAATGGATAGACAAGACACACACACACACACACAGATCCTGTCCAGGAATCAAACATCCTTCAGTGACTGTCTAAGACAGGCTGTTCTCTCTCTCTAGTCAGCTGAACACTCACACACTCACACACACACACACACACACACACACCACACACACACACACACACACACTCACACACTCACTCACCTCACACACACACACTTCCCAGTCTGGGTCGGCAGGCCTCCATACTAGACACACTCTTCTAGGTACAGACACAACACCTCACCTTTAGCTAACCCTAACCTCAGCATACACACACACTTCATAAGACACCATGTTTCAGTGTGCGTTCTCTCCCTCCTCTCCTCTCCCCCCTCTCTCCTCGCCCCCTACAGGTCGCCCGCAAGGTTTCAAGCTCCGCCTCCCAGGTGTGTGTGTATGAGTGTGTGAGGATGTGTGTGTGTGTGTGAGTGTGTGAGGATGTGTGTATGAGTGTTTGAGGATGTGTGTGTGTGATGGTGTGAGTGAGTGTGTGAGGATGTGTGTGTGTGAGTGAGTGTGTGAGGATGTGTGTGTGTGTGTGATGGTATTTCCAGTGATGTTCCTCAGACTGAGGGGGCAGCCAGGGGCAGCCCTGAGGACTGGGCCTAAATGCCAGCCTGGAAGGTTGGTCCCAGAGGGACAGGTCTGGAGCTGGCTAGGCAGGCAGGCGGCTCCTCTCATGGGGCTGGGGATCCTGGAAGGACCCCCTAGACATCCAGCACCATCACAGAGGAGGCAGGGAGGGGAGAGAGGGAGAGAGGGAGGGAGAGAGAGAGAGAGAGAGAAGAGAGAGATCGATATGAGAGCGAGAGAGAGCTAGAGAGAGTCGGGATGAGTACAAGGTGAGCATCAAGAGCGAGATCACCCCGTTCTCTCTCGCTCTTCGTTCTCTCTCTCTTTCTCTGCTTTCTCTCTTCTCTCTCCTTTCTCTCTCTTATCCCTCTGCTTACACATGTCCTCTGTGATGAAACTAGTGGCTCTCTGATGAGCTATTAGAGAAGTATCTTAACCTTGTGTGTAGGAGTGTGTGTGTGTCTACGTATGTGTGGTGTGTGTGTGTGAGCGTGTACAACTGTGGATCCGGTGTAACACACACCCAGAGTGGGCGTTGGGGACGAGCCCCTCTACTGCCTCCCTACATGAGCCTGTCCCACCTCCACCCCCCCTCCTCAGCAGTGATGGATGGGCCCGCTGTGGGTCATTGACTTGATCAGGGAGAAACCATGTGCCTGTACAGGGTGGTGGGGTGGAGGACCTTCATAACTGGATATGAGTCTGAGGTAAACTGAAATCTGGGGTTACACAGGAGACCCTGTTTATACCACAATTACCAATCTCTCCTATCGGTCACTCATGTCCCCTCTCCCTCCCCACACACACTGTGACACCAGACAGTGTGTGTGTGTGTGTGTGTGTGTGTGTCTCTGCTGAGGGTCTAACAGGTGGACTGCTCTGTCTCCACCACCATGCATCCTCCACAGCTCCCACCATCAACACACACACTAAACAAGCAGCCAATCACTGTAGCCCAACAAGCAGCCAATCACTGTAGCCCATCTCCAGGCTCCAAGTTAGCTGGAGTTGATGAGGAGGGAGAACCAGAACCAGGAGATGAATGAACCCTGCTCCACTAAACTGGGTCAACCATGCAGGGAGGAGAGAACCGAGGGGAGAGGGAGATAATGATTGGGCAGTCTTTACAGTGACAATCAGGAAGTCACACCCGCCCTAACACACACACACACACACACAGATCCACGCACACCACACACACTCCCACACCAACATGCACATAGCATGCGCTAGTGTTCCACCATTTGCCCTCATCACAGAAAAAGCATCATGCAGCTGATGGCTCCTACAGTGTGTACATCAGAGGCTCTCACCCCACAGCCTCTACCCCCAGCCTCTACACACCAGCCTCTACACACCTAGCCTCTACACACACCAGCCTCTACACACCCAGCCTCTACACCCAGCTCTACACACCCAGCCTCTAACACCCCCTCTACACACCCAGCCTCTACACACACCTAGCTCTACACACCCAGCCTCTACACCCTAGGCCTCTACACACGCACCCAGCCTCTACACACCACCTAGCTCCCCTAGCCTTACCCCAGCCTCTACACCCTCTACCACTCCAGCCTCACACACCTCTCACACAACAGCCTCTACACCCAGCCTCTCACCCACCTCCTCTACCACCTCGCCTCCTCTCACACCCAGCCTCTACACCCAGCCTCTACACGACCCATCCTCTACACCCCACCTCTACAACACACCTCATCCTCTACACCTATCCTCTACACACCCAGCCTCTACACACCACTCACACACCCAGCCTCTACTCCTCTACACCACCCAGCCTCTCTACCCACCAGCCTCTACACACCAGCCTCTACACACCGCCATCCTCTACAAACCCCACGCCTCTACACACCCCAGCCTCAGCCCTACTCTACACCCCAGCCTCTACACCCACCCGCCTCTACACACCCGCCTCTACAACACCCAGCCTCTCACACACCATCCTCTCACCGACCAGCCTCTACACCGCCTCTACCCATCACAGCCTCTCGCCTCTACACACCCACCTCTACCCCCAGCCTCACCACACCCAGCCCTCTACACCCCAGCCTTCTACACCCACCCTCTCACCCACCCCGATCCTCTACAGCACCCACCTCCTCTACCCACCCAGCTCTACACACACCAGCAGCCTCTACACACCCGCCTCTACACACACCCAGCCCCTGTGCATCCCTTATGCACAAACGTGTACATTCTATAAATAACCTGCTTTTTAAAATCATTTACGTCATCCTCTATTCAGAGAGCTCATACATCTCCTCTACATGCAGAGAGAGCCCAACAAGTTGTGATAACTTCAAACCACGTGAACCCTAGTGAGACTAGCTAAGATGCTAATCTAACATACATTTTATGAGAGTATTTCCCATCTTCCAAAAGTTTATAGTATTTAAAGTAAACACTGCTGTTGTTTTAGCTGCTATGGCAACATACAGTCAGCACCCAACACACACTGCCACACACACACACCACACACAGTCAGTCACACACACACACACACATGTTGACAATCCTCCATGCACACAACACCAGCCAGAGAGATATCTTAATCAGGAGTGTTCTAGTTATCTAGATGTTTTTATGGAGCAGTTGAATTATTCAACCGTGTTTTCCTCACATGATGGTGTTTATTCCTCTGGGAGTTTTGGTCTCAGCCTGTGAGTGCTGCTACACCTGCCGGCCTCAGCTGGTACTAGCAGCTCTCTTCAGTACGACTGGGAGATCACAAGTTTTAGACCTCTCTTCAGAAGATTCTAGATGAAACATGACGTGTGTGACGGAGAGTGAGGGTCTGACCTGTTGACTTCTCGGTGACGTGGTGCGTACGGTCGATGGTCTTGCAGGGGCGATGAGGGGTCCAATGTCTTCTGTCTCCCGGCGGGAGGAGATTCAGGGGTCCGCTTTGAAGTCCACGACGTTCCGCGTATCTGGGATCTTGCTGAGTGGCTCGGGATCGTCATGAGGTCCGAGTCCCAGACGTGAGTTCAGGAGGTTGGACTCGTTGTTCCTCGCTCCGGCAACCGCAGGAGAGGTCAG
>CAEFZP010002206.1:0-15073 GCA_903064625.1 Mallotus villosus
GGCCTGTTGGACTGTCCTTTAGTCTGCCGCTCGCAGAGAGCAGAAGAAACCATAATCTAGATGTGCTGTTATCTGTTCCTCTATCGCCTTGCCACATCAGCAATCTAGATTTGATCTTGACTGTAATCGCAAAACTCACCACCTCCTCCGCACTCCACCCCCCTCCCCCCCACACACACACACACACTCCACACACACACACACACACACACACTCCACCCTAAAGCTGATTCATGTCTTTGTAAGAATCTACTCTGAGTCCTGGGAACTGGGGTTAAGGTGAATCATTCAGCGTATGAACACGTTTATACACGCGTGTGCGTGTGTACCTGTGTGACGACAGTCGGGGGGGGTGTTCTTTATTTAGAACCCCGTTCCCCCCCCACCCCCACCCCCCACCACCGCCACGTCTGCGGCGTGTATGATGATAAATTCGGCGCAGGTGTCACCGTGGTTACGGCAGGTGAGGATTGATGGCGTGCAGAGGAAGGGCGATCCATCACGGCGCGGCGGCAGCGCGGTATCGGGATTCGGGAATCTGTTCCCGATCACGCGGTGTGGCGGGGGCGGGCGCGGGGGGTAACGACCCCTCGCAGCGCCACGCCACAGGAAATCGATGCCAGGCACTCAAGGTCAGTGTAGTGTTGGAAAACTACTTAAGTCCTGATGGATGGAACGCTCGCCGCCTTACAGGCCACGGTGGACGAGCCGCTGACAGATCCTTCTCCTGCTCCTCCTTTTAAGGAAATGCATACACACACTCACGCACGCACATATGCACACAGACATACACCTGTGCATGCACACACACACTTATACACACATACAGACACTAATGCATGCACTAATGTATGTCACAGACATGCACACACAAAAAACACTCATGCACACACACACAGATTCATGCACACACACATATACACACTCCTGCACAGTGCACACACACATGCACTATGTACACATACACACACTCCTGCACACACACACACTCAGAGGCAGACAGTGAGCTGTGAGACAAACAGCCCTGGCTCAGTCAAGTGTTTGGTTGAAGAAAGCCCAGCGCAGTGACATCACCAGCAGACACAGTGACATCACCAGCAGACACAGTGACGTCACCAGGAGACACAGTGACTCATCAGGGAACAGTGACATCACCAGCAGACACAGTGACATCACAGTGACATCACCAGCAGACACAGTGACATCACCAGCAGACACAGTGACATCACCAGCAGACACAGTGACGTCACCAGGAGACACAGTGACATCACAGTGACATCACCAGCAGACACAGTGACATCATCAGCAGACACAGTGACGTCACCAGGAGACACAGTGACATCACAGTGACATCACCAGCAGACACAGTGACATCACCAGCAGACACAGTGACATCACCAGTGTCTCAAATACAGGATGTTGTTCCCGGTGACCAAAATAAATTTACATCTTTCCGGTTTCAACAATCCATATTATGTTGGTGCTGAAAAACAGACGTCTCAGGATTAGTGATAAGGACTTCTGTGAGTGAGCTTGTAGCCAAGCATTCACAGAGATATATATGTATATATAGATATATATACACACATATATATCATCAGTCTGAAGACCAAGTCAGTCGAGGTTTCAGAACACGAGGGAAGCCCAGCGAAGTTCCAAAACACTCGGACGAGACCTAAGCCACACTTTTATCTCACTCCACCCGGCCCTTAGCAACCACCCAAAGGCAGCCCAAGGTGACACCCCCCTGGCGCTATGGTAACCGCTATCAGTCGCCGTGACGACGAAAGTGCATTAATCCTGGTTCATTTCCCAAGATCCAGCCCCTCCACTTATTGGAAGGATTTACGGCCACACCTTAAAACATGCTAATGTCCTCTTCTATCCTCTGCTTTCCTCTCAAGAATAAAAGAACCTGCAACCTTTTACTCTCATCTGTTTCTGCTGCTCACTCAGTCTCCCTAAAAATCCTCTTCTTCATCACAGAACAACACACACACACACACACACACACACACACACACACACACACACATCCGCACTCGAACCCTGGTTCATCTGTTTACCTTGTGACCTAAGAGTCAGATACTATTCTTGCAGTACCTTCTTTAATTTAACCCTTTCATTTTAGCTTTAGACCTAGTTCATTAAAAGAACGTTCAGATCTTTACCCAGAGTGCAACAGTTCCAGTCTGAGGGCTAGCGATAGCAGCTAATGGTGCAGACTTCCAGTAGCTAGACAAACCCTATTGACCTCCAGACAGTAAATAATGTTAGGGACCTCCTGTAGCTAATTGCTAATGACGTCCAGTAGCTAACAGTGTACACCTCCAGTAGCTAACAGTGTACACCTCCAGTAGCTAACAGTGTACACCTCCAGCACTAGAAACAGTGGCTCTGCTGAAAGGCCACTAATGTTTACAGCCCTCTGATATGCCTCCATTAAAGCTGGGAGAGGAGCTGGTAAAGAGGCTGAGAAACTATGGCCTGATCTCAGGGGCGGACGTCTAGAAAAATCACCAGCGCTAAATTAGCCTAGCGCCAAATGATCATTTCAATATTAATGCCATCCCCAACGACTAAACTTAGTGAGAGCGAGCCGGTCGCTCTCCCAATTTTCTGCTTCAGCGGTTTGTTCTAACCAGAGTAAAGTAATGTACTTTGAAAGGGCCATAATTATTAGTTGTCTCGCCTCTTATGTTTTTGTTGGAAAAAAAGAGGCCTTTAAATTGCTTTTTCCCTCTCTCCTCTCGGCAGCCGAAGGTGTAGCTGTATAAGAGCCGGATAGGCTAGGAACTAAAGAAGAGGGAGGAAATATCACAATTTACGATGACAGCAACAACTGTGTTGTAATTTCATCAGGTCTTCAACAAGCCTGTAGTGAAGGACTGAATTTAGATGCTCAAATCAGAGAAAATAACCAATTCCACAGCGGCCGTTTGATGGACACAGTAAACCGTGTTTGTGTTTGTTGTTAAGGCTGAAAATATTTAATTGTTATCGTGGGGCGCTTCGTGAGCCGAGATAAGAGATTGAAGCGGTGAGCTTTTGAGTCGGGCCACTCGAGGTTCTCTTCTCGCAGGTCTCACGTCGAACTGAACCGAGGAGATAAACAGAGACGGAGAGGCAAGCATCACAAGGACCTGAGGGAGAGAGATAATGCTGCTGTAATTGGAGTGGTATTAGCCAGTGTCCAGCCCAGCCTTATGATAGCTTAATCTAGCCTAATCCTAATAGCGGCATAATTGCCAAACAGTGTCTTTGCACTGATGGACAAGAACAGAACGCTATACTTGACAGAAGAGAATCTCTTCTCACAATGGTTATCGTTATAGACATGCAGTGAGTACACGGAGTTCAGAAGCTATCGAGGGCTAAGTGGATGGTACTCTTTCCTGTGTTTGATGGATAGGGTCTAGTGTAAATAACTTGAAGGGAAAATGATCTTTTTTTTCAATCAAGTTTCAATGATACGGTTGAGCCACTGAAAGTGTACGGATTTCTTGTTTTATGCACTGTGTTTGTACGTGTGGGTGCGCGTGTTTCCTTGCGGGCGTGTGTGTTTACGTGTGCGTGTGTTTTACAGTACATCTCCGTGTGCTAGAGCTATCTGTTATAGATACCATGAATTAACAGACTCAAATTTGGGTGAATTGCTGGGTTTGCCTCAGTATTGGCAGCTACCGTCGAGCCACAAAACCCCGGAGTGGTGTGGCTGCCGTTCCTTTTTCCGACCTCGATTTCTTTAGGTTGCCCTCTTGTGCGTCACGTTTGCATTGAATTACCAGCCCACGGCATGACTGCAATCCCACCATTGGTCCTCGGTGATTCAGCAAGGCCAATGAGAATGCCTTCTGTCCTCATTCCACTCTGTCGCCGGGAGGAAAAAAGACGTTCAGGGTGTCTTTGGTTTTCAAGTTTGACAGAAGGATTTCGCTTTGCCTAACCCCGTCCCTGGAAAAGACACCCGCCCAAAGCCACAACCGCAAGTCGTAACTAACCTGAAGCAGCTTATCAACCAGCTAATCATCCAATCACGTGTTCTGGAAGGATCTACAGGACAGGATCTCTTCTGGAACAGGGTTGGAGAACCCTACGTGATATTTGTGTCTGTTGCAAAAGGGATAGGCCATTTGTGCTTGTCTATACACAGTCTGTCTGTCTGGACTGCAGGCCTCTGAATCGATGTGTTAACAGTCTTATTTTAGCCCTGGAATCCAGTTATTTAAAACAACAAACCACAGCTACCTTGGCTCCACCAAAGAACGTCTCTCTCAACATGTTTGACGATATAGAGCAGACAAGGGAGACGGAACACAGTGGGACACAGATGAACTCATGGTTCACAAACACACACACACACACAAACACAGACAGACAGCCCCCCCCCCACACACACACACACACACACACAGACAGACAGCCCCCACACACACCCTGCTCTACAGTATATGGTATTGGCGGCAAGTTCAAAAACCACAAGGTACTTTCACTGCGGTTGAAATTGTCAGTAATGTCGTAGGTGAGCCCGCCCCAAACCCTTACATCCTGTACAGATGAAACAGTGGCTTTCATGAGCAGAACCTCAAGAGAAACTTCCAGCGTAGTCGTGGTGTTTGAAGGAGAAGCTGAACCCTGTCGCCCACCGGAAGCCCAGACCGTCTCCTCTGAACAGCCGCAGAAGATTTCTGGTAAAAAACACACGATGTTCCAGCGACGGTGTCAAGATGAACAGACCTGGGCAGATACCGTGGGCTTTTTTGTGTAGCAGTAGTTTCTGTTGCTGTTTTGAAGAAGTGCAAACTTGTGTGTTTTACCTGAGAAATGCATGTAGGGTATGTGTGTACGTGTATACCTCAGCAGACATGCTTACACACACACACACACACACATACTTACACCCACACACACACTTCATGAGGAACATCACAAGGAAAGGGAACACGAAACTAGACCTGTGTGTCATGATCTTCACAGGCCCCACACGACACCCTGTGCAGCGTAAGTGCTGCGTCGCCTTCCGACTGTTACTCGCTGGATAATAGATTATATGGGTCACTATAGCGGAGGTCTATTTCTCTTACTCAAGATTATCTGCAAGCTGTATTCTTTTTATACCTGCAAATAATTAGCGCTCGCAGATAGCAACCACTGTTGTTTTCTCCTCCCCTTCTGTTAACCTATTTAAAGTGTGACTACGTCTACAACGCCTTTCCCAGATGTTGCGTTGGGTTTACGTGGTTTTAGATATCAGTGACAGAGATGAAAGTAGGCACATACCAGATAGTGTCAGTACGTACAGTACTGTTCAAGACTTTCCTCTCCTCAAACCGACTGGAATCCACACTTGCCCTTGTGAGGGAAGTCAGTGTTTGTGCCTTTGTGGAAACATGTTTTGCGCGGAGTAACAGTAGCTGGAGCGAAACCGAAGAGAATGAAGCCAATAAACAGTGGTCTGTTACGATTGGAAAGAGGCAGGGAGAGTTAGAGACAGAATGATAGAGGGGGAGAGAGGGAGAGAGAGTTAGAGAGAATGATAGAAAGGGACAGAGAGTAAAAGAATGATAGACTTCTCTCTCTCTCCCCTTGTAAGTGCTAGATGACATAGACGTGGGCTAACCAACCACTAGAAACCTGTCTCCCCTCTGTAACACCAACATGAGGTTCACCTCCTCTTCAACTCCGTCTAGTACAGATGAGGTCACAATCGAGGTTAGAGGCCGGAGAGTGTGTGTTTGTGTATGTGTGTTTGTGTGGAATCCACCCCAGTTTACACACACACACACACACACACACACATCACCTCACAAAAGGGCAGAAGGATCTGCAGGCACAGTCACACAGCGATACCACAGAAATGACATGCTCATGTATTCAGAGGTCGAATGCCTGGTCCATAAAGTGTCCTTTGTAAAACAGTCGTGGCAGTTTCACGCTGTGTGCAGCACAGTGTACCATGTAGGTTTGAATTCTCAAGATCAAAAGTCATAGAAATTATGTTATCGTACAGTGAACTGCCTTGTTTTATTCACCGTGATCAGGACACGTTAGATTTACATCCAGGCCATTCGGCACGCACTTTTTAACATTGGAAGTGACTTGGAACATGAACTGCGACTTCCAAGAAGTGGGCCCTGCGACGTGACTCCACCACCCAGTCACCCTCCTCCGTCAGGAAGCATGGCGTTCTGCGACCCGGCATTCCAAAGGTTGTAAATCCCTGCCTACCCTCGCCTGCTTTTTTCAACCAGTCATTCATCCGACCAGCCAGCTAGCCAGTTGACTAACCAGGCAGCCAGCCAGCCTATCAGCTAATCAGCTAATTAACCAGCCTGGAGAAGTAGCCAGCCAGACAGACAGCCAGCCAGACAGACAGCCAGATAGTGGCCCACCGCTGGCCCTGTTCTGGACAGCCAGTCCCTCAGACGCTGGTCACTCTGTGGTCGCTACTCTGCTGGTTCGCCAGGAGCCAGGCAGGCAGGACACTGCCTCGCGGCCAGGGAACAGACCCAGACAGCAGGCTGCTCAGGGTGGAGCCTCCCCCTGGAACCACCAGGGAACCATGCTGTGAACGTGAGGCGGCGAGGAGGAGAGAGGGAGGAGGAGAGAGGGAGAAGCAGAGGGAGAGAGGGAGAAGGAGAGGGAGAGAGGGAAGAGAGAAGGAGGAGTGAGGAGAGAGGGAGAGAGGGAGAGAGGGAGGAGGAAAGGGATGGCAGGAAAAGAGGGCTGGGCGGAGGACGGAAGCTGGTTCACAGGGGGACGGCGAAAAGGAGGAGGGAAGTGAGTCCAGTCCAGTCTGGCCACATCCCCAACCCTCAGAGCAGCCTCAGATCAGCCTCAGAACAGCCTCAGCCTCAGCCTAGTCTCAGCCTCAGAGCAGCCTCAGAGCAGCCTCAGAGCAGCCTCAGAGCAGCCTAGTCTCAGAGCAGCCTCAGATCAGCCTCAGATCAGCCTCAGAGCAGCCTCAGCCTCAGAGCAGCCTCAGAGCAGCCTCAGATCAGCCTCAGAGCAGCCTCAGATCAGCCTCAGAGCAGCGTCGGCTTCAGGAGAGAGAAGGCCATAAAAGCGCTGTAACCAAAATGACTTTTGAGCAGTTAAAATACATTTAATGAATAAGTAGAAAATTGAATTACAATACCGCTTAATTTTTTCCATCTATACTGGCTCTTAAAGAGGGGAAGTGCCCGTAGCTCCTAATAGATCCTAATATATCTTCATTTACAGTGCGATGATGAAATAAACGCTTTTATGTAAATTGTAGACTGGCTAGAGAAAATGGCATCCACAGCAGAACGAACATGAAAGCAGACAGCATGTAGTAAATTGTGAGAAATGTGCTTTTTTCCGATATCAACTTTCTCCCGCGGCACATATTAGTTAAAGATAGGTAGTAAATCATCTGCAGATTAATTTGTGTGCTTCTACTGAAAAGTAGAACAATGCTTATGCACTGTGTGTTATCATATACTTTCCCCGTAATGTTGGTGGATGGTTTCATGTGTATCTGGGGTATGTGTGTGTGTGTGTGTGTGTGTGTGTCTGTGTGTGTGTGTGTGTGTGTGTGTGTGTGTGTGTGTATGGTTCATGTACTACACTCATTCGCATTGTCAAGTGGAAAATCCCTATAGCTTTTTAAAACACTGTCTAGGGGCCTAGATCATGAACACACACACACACACCTATTTTTACCTCTTCCACACTCTGAAAGAATCAGTACTTACATGGAGGTTACCGGGAGGGAGTTGACCTGGTTCTTAAGAAGCAGAAGAAATGAGACATGCAACTCTTTCCACACAGTCACCTCTACAGAGTTAATCACAGCATTACCAAACACAGTCACCTCTACAGAGTTAATCACAGCATTACCAAACACAGTCACCTTTACAGAGTTAATCACAGCATTACCAAACACAGTCACCTCTACAGAGTTAATCACAGCATTACCAAACACAGTCACCTCTACAGAGTTAATCACAGCATTACCAAACACAGTCACCTCTACAGAGTGTTAATCACAGTGTTACCAAACACAGTCACCTCTACAGAGTTAATCACAGCATTACCAAACACAGTCACCTCTACAGAGTTAACCACAGCTTCACTAAACACAGTCACCTCTACAGAGTTAATCACAGCATTACCAAACACAGTCACCTCTACAGGGTTAATCACAGCTTTACCAAACACAGTCACCTCTACAGAGTTAATCACAGCATTACCAAACACAGTCACCTCTACATAGTTAATCACAGCATTACCAAACACAGTCACCTCTACAGAGTTAATCACAGCTTTACCAAACACAGTCACCTCTACAGAGTTAATCACAGCGTTACCAAACACAGTCACCTCTACAGAGTTAATCACAGCATTACCAAACACAGTCACCTCTACAGAGTTAATCACAGCATTACCAAACACAGTCACCTCTACAGGGTTAATCACAGCATTACCAAACACAGTCACCTCTACAGAGTTAATCACAGCATTACCAAACACAGTCACCTCTACAGAGTTAATCACAGCATTACCAAACACAGTCACCTCTACAGAGTTAATCACAGCTTTACCAAACACAGTCACCTCTACAGAGTTAATCACAGCATTACCAAACACAGTCACCTTTACAGAGTTAATCACAGTGTTACCAAACACAGTCACCTCTACAGAGTTAGTCACAGCATTACCAAACACAGTCACCTCTACAGAGTTAATCACAGTGTTACCAAACACAGTCACCTGTACAGAGTTAATCACAGCTTTACCAAACACAGTCACCTCTACAGGGTTAATCACAGCATTACCAAACACAGTCACCTCTACAGAGTTAATCACAGCTTTACCAAACACAGTCACCTCTACAGAGTTAATCACAGCTTTACCAAACACAGTCACCTTTACAGAGTTAATCACAGCTTTACCAAACACAGTCACCTTTACAGAGTTAATCACAGTGTTACCAAACACAGTCACCTCTACAGAGTTAATCACAGCATTACCAAACACAGTCACCTCTACAGAGTTAATCACAGTGTTACCAAACACAGTCACCTCTACAGAGTTAATCACAGCATTACCAAACACAGTCACCTCTACAGAGTTAATCACAGCATTATCAAACACAGTCACCTCTACAGAGTTAATCACAGCATTACCAAACACAGTCACCTCTACAGAGTTAGTCACAGCTTTACCAAACACAGTCACCTCTACAGAGTTAATCACAGCATTACCAAACACAGTCACCTCTACAGAGTTAGTCACAGCTTTACCAAACACAGTCACCTCTACAGAGTTAATCACAGCATTACCAAACACAGTCACCTCTACAGAGTTAATCACAGTGTTACCAAACACAGTCACCTCTACAGAGTTAATCACAGCATTACCAAACACAGTCACCTCTACAGAGTTAATCACAGCTTTACCAAACACAGTCACCTCTACAGTGTTAATCACAGCATTACCAAACACAGTCACCTCTACAGAGTTAATCACAGCTTTACCAAACACAGTCACCTCTACAGAGTTAATTACAGTGTTACCAAACACAGTCACCTCTTCAGAGTTAATCACAGCGTTACCAAACACAGTCACCTCTACAGAGTTAATCACAGCATTACCAAACACAGTCACCTCTACAGAGTTAATCACAGCATTACCAAACACAGTCACCTCTACAGAGTTAATCACAGCTTTACCAAACACAGTCACCTCTACAGAGTTAATCACAGCATTACCAAACACAGTCACCTCTACAGAGTTAATCACAGCATTACCAAACACAGTCACCTCTACAGAGTTAATCACAGCATTACCAAACACAGTCACCTCTACAGAGTTAATCACAGCATTACCAAACACAGTCACCTCTACAGAGTTAATCACAGCTTTACCAAACACAGTCACCTCTACAGGGTTAATCACAGCATTACCAAACACAGTCACCTCTACACAGTTAATCACAGCTTTACCAAACACAGTCACCTCTACAGAGTTAATCACAGCTTTACCAAACACAGTCACCTCTACAGAGTTAATCACAGCTTTACCAAACAAAGTCACCTCTACAGAGTTAATCACAGCTTTACCAAACACAGTCACCTCTACAGAGTTAATCACAGCATTACCAAACACAGTCACCTCTACAGAGTTAATCACAGCTTTACCAAACACAGTCACCTCTACAGAGTTAATCACAGCTTTACCAAACACAGTCACCTCTACAGAGTTAATCACAGCTTTACCAAACACAGTCACCTCTACAGAGTTAATCACAGCATTACCAAACACAGTCACCTCTACAGAGTTAATCACAGTGTTACCAAACACAGTCACCTCTACAGGGTTAGTCACAGCATTACCAAACACAGTCACCTCTACAGAGTTAATCACAGCTTTACCAAACACAGTCACCTCTACAGAGTTAATCACAGCATTACCAAACACAGTCACCTCTACAGAGTTAATCACAGCTTCACTAAACACAGTCACCTCTACAGAGTTAATCACAGCTTCACTAAACACAGTCACCTCCACAGAGTTAATCACAGCATTACCAAACAGGCTGTGTTGAGCCTCTGTCTCTTAGGTTGTTACAGCAACAGACTGCCTTGTCATAGCTGTGGATTATCTGACAAAAAAACACACACACACACACACACACACACTGACATAAACACACACACACACACACACTGACATAAACACACACACACACACACACACTGACATAAACACACACACACACACACACACACACACACTGACATAAACACACACTTTTCAGGCCTCATGGGGACTTCCAGAGCCAGCACGAATGGAGAGGATTGGGTCAAATGAAGAGAGAGAGAGAGGGAGGAAGGGAGGGAGAGTGTTAGAGAGCGGGAGAGAGAGAGAGGAAGGGAGAGTGTTAGAGAGCGGGAGAGAGAGGAAGGGAGGGAGTTAGAGAGTGGGAGAGAGAGAGCAAGACGGATTTGAGGAGAAACACACAGTCAAACAGCTTTCGAAACACAGTTGAAGGATAGAGAGAAAGATGGAGATGAGGAGAGAGACACAAGCAAAACACCAAACATGACTAGCGGAAAGAAAGAAAAGAGGGCAAAGTTAAAAAAGGAACAAACAGAATTGTTTACACTCTCTGGTTACCGTGACCACGCTTCGGAGGTTCCTCATCATGGCGGCTTCGTTGTCATGGCGGCTTCGTTGTCATGGCGGTGGTCAGACGGACACAAGAGAGCGTTCGTCCTGCCAAGCTCTGCAAAGATCCCTGCAAACAACAACACACATGTTTACCATCAGGGACAGAAATAGCCATCATCAGCATCACTGGAGCCAGGCCTCGCTCCCAGACAGACAGGCAGACAGACAGACAGACAGACAGACAGACAGACAGACAGACAGACAGACAGGCAGACAGGCAGACAGGCAGACAGACAGACAGACAGGTCAGACAGGGTGACAGACAGACAGACAGACAGACAGGCAGACAGGCAGACAGACAGGCAGACAGGCAGACAGACAGGCAGGCAGACAGACAGACAGACACAGACAGACAGGCAGAGACAGATACAGATACAGAGAGAGAGCGACAGACAGACAGACAGACAGACAGACAGACAGACAGACAGACATCAAGTTACTGTGTTCTGCAGAGGGAATGATTAAGATCTACTGTACTGTACCTACCCACAGTGTCTACTGTACTCTACCTACCCACAGTGTCTACTGTACTGTACCTACCCACAGTGTCTACTGTACTGTAAGGCCTCGCTCCCAGACAGACAGGCAGACAGACAGACAGACAGACAGACAGACAGACAGACAGGCAGACAGGCAGACAGACAGACAGACAGACAGGTCAGACAGGGTGACAGACAGACAGACAGACAGGCAGACAGGCAGACAGACAGACAGGCAGACAGGCAGACAGACAGGCAGGCAGACAGACAGACAGACAGACAGGCAGAGACAGATACAGATACAGAGAGAGAGGCAGACAGACAGACAGACAGACAGACAGACAGACAGACAGACAGACAGACAGACAGACAGACAGACAGACAGACAGACATCAAGTTACTGTGTTCTGCAGAGGGAATGATTAAGATCTACTGTACTGTACCTACCCACAGTGTCTACTGTACTCTACCTACCCACAGTGTCTACTGTACTGTACCTATCCACAGTGTCTACTGTACTGTACCTACCCACAGTGTCTACTGTACTGTACCTATCCACAGTGTCTACTGTACTGTACCTATCCACAGTGTCTACTGTACTGTACCTACCCACAGTGTCTACTCTGACCTACTGTACTGTACCTATCCACAGTGTCTACTCTGACCTACTGTACTGTACCTATCCACAGTGTCTACTCTGACCTACTGTACTGTACCTATCCACAGTGTCTACTCTGACCTACTGTACTGTACCTATCCACAGTGTCTACTGTACTGTACCTACCCACAGTGTCTACTCTGACCTACTGTACTGTACCTACCCACAGTGTCTACTGTACTGTACCTACCCACAGTGTCTACTCTGACCTACTGTACTGTACCTATCCACAGTGTCTACTCTGACCTACTGTACTGTACCTATCCACAGTGTCTACTCTGACCTACTGTACTGTACCTATCCAGTGTCTACTCTGTGGTAATGACTGTGAGTGCTGTACCTACAGAGGTGTAGAAGAGGGCTGGGAGGGGAGAGGGGGGGGAGGCTGGCAGAAGTCCACAGAACAGAAGCTCCTTCCTCCCTCCCTCCCTCCCCCCTCCACCACCACCTCACACACCCACAGCAGTTTGACATCGTTAAACAAACCCTTTCAAAGGCATCTTTTCCAGCCTCACGTGACCCCGCGCGCGTTATAAAGGATCTCCTTTGTTTCTGTGCCTAATCGCAGCCTCTTAAAACTTTAATGGCCGCCAGTAAAATATCGATAACTAATATCAGCTGGGAGCTAGGGCTGTTTTTGGAGGGGCAGACAGAAGTCTCCTCCCTCCCTCCCCTTCGTCTACCCCTCCCAACCCCCCCTTCTGCCTCCCGTCCGCCGTCGC
This sequence comes from Mallotus villosus, assembly GCA_903064625.1. NCBI lineage: Eukaryota > Metazoa > Chordata > Actinopteri > Osmeriformes > Salangidae > Mallotus > Mallotus villosus. Next base: position 13,062 of record CAEFZP010002206.1, read on the forward strand.
TGGCAGTTGGCCAGGGGGCCCCCAGGGGGGTACCAGATGTGTGCACTTAAATAAAGACAACACAGAGAACATGACTGTGTGTGGTACTCTTGGATGCGGAGTTGCATTTCTCCACCTCTCCCTGCCTCTCCCTGCCTCTCCCTGCCTCTCCCTGCCTCTCCCTGCCTCTCCCTGCCTCTCCCTGCCTCTCCCTGCCTCTCCCTCCACGTGTCCCAGTCAGCGGAGGATGCTGGTGTTGACTGACAGGTCAGATAAACGGCGTCGGAGGCCCTGGCTCAGCAGTATCATCCTGACATTCCTGGATCATTTACCTGACAAAGAGACACATCCTGCTGATGGAGGCTGGCCCGAGGCGGTGGCCACCTCCACTCGCTGTTCACAGAACACGACAAGGCAAACACAGCACATTCACCGTGTTTTAGCCCAAAGGCACACAAACACAGGTCACTCCTCGCTAGACACTGTCCTCATTAGGGTCCCAAACTGCAGCGAGGTGCACAACGTAGCCCCTGATGAAATTAATGACAACATTAGTAGGCCTGTAAATATTTAGAAAGTGTCTAGTCAATATTTACGCTGCAACTTTTCTTTTTTTTTCGTCCACCATGAAACAAATGATCACGAAACGAACTGTCATGAGACTTGACGGTGTTCAACAACAGTAAAGAGAGAGAGAGAGAGAGAGAGACAGACAGGGAGAGGGAGAGAGAGAGAGAGAGAGAGAGAGAGAGAAAGAGGGAGGAGAGAGAGAGAAAGAGTGAGAGAGTGAGAGTTGGGAGAGAGCGAGAGAGAGAGAGGATGAGAGATGAGAGAGAGGAGAGAGATGAGAGTGCGAGAGAGAGAGCTGAGCGATTAGATAGAGGATGAGAGATAGAGATAGCTAGTAGCAGGGACATGGAAGAGCATTAAATTATTTTTAAACGTAGAGAGAGCACAGAGAGTAGGAAGTAAAGATGAAAAGATGGCGTTTACTTTCTTTGTAGATTCCAGGGAGCTCTCTCATTTATCTGTCTCCTTAAACACAGTGGTTCACCCCGGCTGCTGAAAGCCCACCTCAGCACTTTCCCCTTCGTCTCCTCACCGTTTAATATTGATGATTCTCACAGGATAAAATAAGTGAAGGAAAGATATGGTAATCCCTCCTCTGCTTGCTACTCTCGTTTGTTTACTCAGGGGTGTCAACATGTAGCCTAGCTCCTACTGCCCGCATATCATTTCATGTTTAACCCCCCCCACCCCACCCCTCCGCCACTCCACCCCTCCTCCACCCACCACTCAACACACACTCTTTAATGTGCATACGATCAAGGTCATGAACAGAGAAATAATTACGCGCCTTTGAAATTAATTATTGAGAGAAATAACACACAGATTGGGTGGAAAGTTTGGATCTGCGTTAATATAGGGTTATATAGGGTTTATATAGGGTTTAATATAGGGTCTAATATAGAGTTTATATAGGGTTTAATATAGGGTTTACTATAGAGTTTATCTAGGGTTTAATATAGGGTTTAATATGGTTTATCTAGGGTTTAATATAGGATTTAGATAGAGTTTATGGGTTTATATAGGGTTTAATATAGAGTTATATAGGGTTTAATATAGGATTACTATAGGGTCTAATATAGGGTTTAATATAGGGGTTAATATAGGGTTCATATCGGGTTACTCTCTGGTTTCCTCTCGGGTTCATCTCGGGTTCCTCTCGGCTTTCCTATCGGGTTTCCTATCTGGGTTCCTCTCGGGTTCCTCTCTGGTACTCTCGGGTTCCTCTAGCTTTCTCTCGGGTTTCCTCTCGGTTTCCTCTCGTTTCTCTCGGTTCATCTCTGGTTTCCTCTCGGGTTCTCTCAGGCTTTCCTCTCGGGTTTCCTCTCGGTTTCCTCTCGGTTTCTCTCTGGTTCCTCTCTGGTTTCCTCTCGGGTTCCTCTACGGGTTAATATAGGGTTAATATAGGGTTTTCACACTGACGTTCACACCACACCAACATAAGCAGTGTTATCCAACGTTTCCTT
>CAEFZP010002207.1:0-67766 GCA_903064625.1 Mallotus villosus
TTGAAGCCTTCTTTTCTTAATATAAACACTAAAAAAAGATCTACATAAGATCTTGAGTTATAAATAATAACAAAAAGCTGAAATATGAGAGGTCAGTTCTACCCTGTGGACCTTAGGAGCAGGGAGATCTGGAGTACTTTGGGAGTGTGTGTGTGTTTAGGACGAGGCTGTGTTCGGAGACACACACACACTCAGGATGTTGCAGTGTTTAGGTATACTGATATTGTACCTGCTTGTTGCATCATGCGCTGTATCTAACCTGTAATAAACACATGACATATCCTCACCTGCCAGTGGGAGCTTTTGTGGGTGTGGGTGCTGCTCCAGCTGGACTCAATTGTCAGGTGAATTATTCAGTATCATTCCATTTTAAAATGTTCATAGTATTTATTGTTTGTATAGTTTCACATTGACGATAAGTAGAGCTGTTCATATAGGTTAGGAACCCCCTTTTTTGACCGATTAATTAGAGATTAGACAGGCCGCTAGGCTGGGAGGAGCATCACCAAAGAATTCCAATACCTGTTATGAAACTTAAACTTGAACAGTCTCCAGCATCGGTATGAAGGCGTCTCGAGGGGGAGGCGGGGCCGTCTGCACCATGTATCTTCCGGTTTATGAAACCCACACGAGGGGAGCTCACACATCGGTAGTAAGAGGTTAAACTGCGGATGGGTCCTATGCCCCTTATGACGTCGACATGGCCAGTGAATCTAGGGGCTGAATTCGGTGAACAACCAATGTGGTAGGCTTGGAAGACAGAATCCATTCTGCTCTGTAGACGACAACAGCCCGCACCGTCCGCGAGCCGATCACACAAACAAAAACACGCGCACACTCACTCACCATTGAGCACCACCTGCATTCTGCCCAGAATACATTCGGAATATGAACTGGGCGGAGATTACGCAAGACATGACCGAGCAGACGGGAGGCGCGCCTAGGAAACCCCGCTTCCAGCGACCCCACGGTGAGTCACACACACACACACACACACTCTGACAAGACGATACTGGTTGAGCAACTAACTGCTAAAGCTCAACGTGTCGGGATTGTCAAGCAGTCCACTCAACACCGTCCTCGGTGTATTAGATAGACTTCGCTTGAATTGAATGTGTAGTGTACCCTGGTTTGTGCGTGGGCATCATATTCTGCTGTTGATGATATCTGATGATCGTTTATCGTTGTCCATAAGAACTGCAGAATCGTAATAAAAACAGTATCTCAAAACAAGCTTTCATCTCTGCCGTTGTTACACCCCAACTGGTTTTCAAACGTACTAGTTTCCCAGCTGTGCGGGAATAACCAGATTCGTCACACAATCACAAACATATCGTGGCGATTTTCAAATACTTTTCCAGATCTACTGCATGGAAAATGTTTGTCTAAGTAAGCACCACATCACAGCCACCTACAAGTTCAACAACAACAACAAATATCTAAAAACAATATAATCATTCAAGTTGGGGTCGAGCTAGTTTTGATCTCAAGACAAAATTACGCAAACATTTCCGCAGCAGTAGAACACTGGTGATAGAGGCAGACTGATAGACCAGTAGGTTTGAAAACCAGTTGGGGTGTAACACCTCTTCTCCCTCTCTGTCTCCAAATCCACTGTCTTTCCTCGGTCTCTCTCTCCCTTCCTCCCACCCTGGTCTTCATTAACAGTGTGCTGCATGGTCCGAGAGCAGAGGGAGACTTGTGAACAGGACATGGCACAGTACACCCAGAGCTGCAACACCACACAGTGCAATTCCATTACCATACAGAGAGAGAGGAGGAGGGAGGGAGAGGAGGTAGAAAGGGAGTGGATGTAGAGTGAGAGAGAAGGTAGAGAAACTCTACTGTCCTTGTGTAGCTCTACTGTCCTGGTGTAGCTCTACTGTCCTGGTGTAGCTCTACTGTCCTGGTGTAACTTTGCTGTCCTGGTGTAACTTTGCTGTCCTGGTGTAGCTCTACTGTCCTGGTGTAACTTTGCTGTCCTGGTGTAGCTCTACTGTCCTGGTGTAGCTATACTGTCCTGGTGTAGCTCTACTGTCCTGGTGTAGCTCTACTGTCCTGGTGTAACTTTGCTGTCCTGGTGTAGCTTTGCTGTCCTGGTGTAGCTCTACTGTCTGGTGTAGCTCTACTGTCCTGGTGTAGCTCCACTCTACTGTTGAGCTGTTTACGGTGAACAGGTAAACAGTTCCTCACAGTCTCAACCAGAGAGCTAAACCCTCAGAGAAGACCTGGAAAACCTCAAGACTAAAATACAATCAATACAATAACATCTAAACAAGAAACTCTATTTACCAGAAACTCTTTACTAGAAAAGCTATACTAGAAACTCTATACAAAGAGGCACAGGGTTTAGTAGGTGAACGTCCACAGCCCCCCTTCCTGTGGACTTTATAGGCTGAAATGTCTTAATGACAGGTGGCTTATCCAATCAGGAGTGATTTCAACAAAGCCCTCCCTTGATCTGTGTGTGCTGATAAAGCCACTGTCAGTCCTTCACTTTCTCTCACTTTCACACATTCACACACGCACACAACTTTGTTCTCTCTCTCCTACACACACACGATCTATCATTCTCGATATCTCTCTGCATCTCTTCTCTCAGTCACACACATATATACACTCACCCAGTTGTTGGGAAAACATGTCTCAGATATCAAGGCAGAACCAGACTAGACTGACCCAGAACCCTCTAGAGAAAATCTGGGTGAACAGTAAGCTGACCCAACGCAGAGGCTGTGAGTACACACACACACACACACACACACACACATCAACCACTCTCACACACATGCATGTGTTATTTGGAATTTGAAGAAGGTGTGATGCATGTTGGATGAAGGTGCGTGTATTCAGTGTGTGTGGTGTGTGTGGTGTGTGTGTATTTAATGTGGTGTGTGTAATGTGGTGTGTGTGTGTAATGTGTAATCCACGTGGACCTACTGCGAGACCTGAGGGCCATTCACCCCTAGGGCAAAGTCTGTGTGTGTCATGTGTGTGCATGTTAGTGCTTGTGTGTGTCTGTGTGCAATGATGTATTGTGTAGGAACTCTCCCATTGGGGTGAAGGAGGGAGCAGGGGGGGTGAAGGAGGGAGCAGGGGGGGTGAAGGAGGGAGCAGGGGGGGTGAAGGAGGGAGGAGGGGGGGTGAAGGAGGGAGCAGGGGGGGTGAAGGAGGGAGGAGGGGGGGTGAAGGAGGGAGGAGGGGGTGAAGGAGGGAGCGGGGGGGTGAAGGAGGGAGCAGGGGGGGTGAAGGAGGGAGCGGGGGGGGTGAAGGAGGGAGCAGGGGGGGTGAAGGAGGGAGCAGGGGGGGTGAAGGAGGGAGCAGGGGGGTGAAGGAGGGAGGAGGGGGGTGAAGGAGGGAGCAGGGGGGTGAAGGAGGGGAGGTGAAGGAGGGAGCAGGGGGGGTGAAGGAGGGAGCAGGGGGGGTTAAGGAGGGAGCGGGGGGGTGAAGGAGGGAGGAGGGGGGGGTGAAGGAGGGAGCAGGGGGATGAAGGAGGGAGCAGGGGGGGTGAAGGAGGGAGCAGGGGGATGAAGGAGGGAGCAGGGGGGGTGAAGGAGGGAGCGGGGGGGTGAAGGAGGGAGCAGGGGGGGTGAAGGAGGGAGCAGGGGGGGTGAAGGAGGGAGCAGGGGGGGTGAAGGAGGGAGCAGGGGGTGAAGGAGGGAGGAGGGGGGTGAAGGAGGGAGCAGGGGGGGTGAAGGAGGGAGCAGGGGGGGTGAAGGAGGGAGCAGGGGGTGAAGGAGGGAGCAGGGGGGTGAAGGAGGGAGCGGGGGCGCTCTGGACTGGTGAAAGAGGTAGATTAGCAGGTTGGTCTGTAGCAGGATGGTCTGTAGCAGGTTGGTCAGTAGCAGGATGGTCTGTAGCAGGTTGGTCAGTAGCAGGTTGGTCTGTAGCAGGTTGGTCAGTAGCAGGTTGGTCTGTAGCAGGTTGGTCAGTAGCAGGTTGGTCAGTAGCAGGATGGTCTGTAGCAAGTTGGTCAGTAGCAGGTTGGTCAGTAGCAGGTTGGTCTGTAGCAGGTTGGTCTGTAGCAGGTTGGTCAGTAGCAGGTTGGTCTGTAGCAGGTTGGTCAGTAGCAGGTTGGTCTGTAGCAGGTTCCTGGTTTCAGGTCTTGGGTGTGTGATGAGTGAAGAGGAGATCTGTGTTACAGTCTTGGGTGTGTGATGAGTGAAGAGGAGATCTGTGTTTCACACTGTTATGTGTTTTGCTCCTCAGCCTCAGTGCCCCAGTTCACCAACTCTCCTACCATGATTGTGATGGTGGGTCTGCCGGCCAGGGGGAAAACCTACATCTCCAAGAAGCTGACCAGATACCTCAACTGGATAGGAGTTCCCACCAGAGGTAGCTTGTTGCTAGGAGCTTGCTAACTTAACCATAGCTGCCAACGTTTCAAAAAACGTTGGAGTGAGATTTGGTAGGGCCAACCAAAATTTGTGAGAAATACAAGGTGTGGCGTGAGAGTGTGTGAACTTGTCTCACGGCCAATGCATGAGAGTTGGCAGCCCTGGTAAACACCAGAGGTAACTTGTAGCTTGTAGCTAGCTAGATAAACACTAGAGGTAGCTTGTAGCTAGCTAGATAAACACTAGAGGTAGCTTGTAGCTAGCTAGATAAACACTAGAGGTAGCTTGTAGCTAGTTAGATAAACACTAGAGGTAGCTTGTAGCTAGCTAGATAAACACTAGAGGTAGCTTGTAGCTAGGAGCTAGCTAGATAAACACCAGTCCACACCAGCTTCTTGTGATGTCACTTCTGTAACAGTGTTCAACGTTGGTCAGTACCGCCGGGATGCCACACGCTCCTACAAGAACTACGAGTTCTTCAGACCCGACAATCAGGAGGCCATGAAGATACGCAAGTACGACCAACAGCGTGTTAATGGGGCATGAGCCAGTCGGACAGTTTTTTTTACTTAAAGGTCCCATGACAGGCGGTTTTTGGATACTTTTTTATAGGCCTTAGTGGTCCCCTAATACTGTATCTGAATTCTCTTTCCAGAAATTCAGCCTTTGTGCAGAATAACAGCCTCTAGCTTTCCTCAGGATATGCCATGTGTCTGTAGCTTTAAATGCTATGAGGAGGAGAGAGGTGGAGGGTGGGGGTGTGCTGGCCTGTGTAGAGACAACAAGGTCAAATTAGTACTCAATGTATTACTTTGTATATGTTGCCAGGTGCAAGAAGATAGAAGCTAAGCATGTTTAGTCTCATCTGATCACCCTGGATTGCACAAGTGCACACTCATAGTCATTTCCCTCCTCATCTCTGTCTCTTCCTCCCCTCCCCATGTCTCCCTCCCCTCCCTCTCTCTGTCTCTCCCTCCCTCTCTCTGTCTCTCCCTCCCCATCTCTGTCTTTCCCTCCCCATCTCTGACTCTCCCTCCCTATCTCTGTCTCTCCCTCCCCTCCCTCTCTCTGTCTCTCCCTCCCCCATCTCTGTCTCTCCCTCCCTCTCTCTCTGTCTCTCCCTCCCTATCTCTGTCTCTCCCTCCCTATCTCTGTCTCTCCCTCCCTATCTCTGTCTCTCCCTCCCTATCTCTGTCTCTCCCTCCCTCTCTCTGTCTCTCCCTCCCTATCTCTGTCTCTCCCTCCCTATCTCTGTCTCTCCCTCCCTCTCTCTGTCTCTCTCCCTCCCTATCTCTGTCTCTCCCTCCCCATCTCTGTCTCTCCCTCGCCATTTCTGTCTCTCCCTCCCCATCTCTGTCTCTCCCTCGCCATTTCTGTCTCTCCCTCCCCATCTCTGTCTCTCCCTCGCCATCTCTGTCTCTCCCTCCCCATCTCTTTATCTCCCTCCCCTCCCCATCTCTGTCTTTCCCTCCCCATCTCTGTCTCTCCCTCCCTCTCTCTGTCTCTCCCTCCCTATCTCTGTCTCTCCCTCCCTATCTCTGTCTCTCCCTCCCTATCTCTGTCTCTCCCTCCCTATCTCTGTCTCTCCCTCCCTCTCTCTGTCTCTCCCTCCCTATCTCTGTCTCTCCCTCCCTATCTCTGTCTCTCCCTCCCTCTCTCTGTCTCTCCCTCCCTATCTCTGTCTCTCCCTCCCTCTCTCTGTCTCTCCCTCCCTATCTCTGTCTCTCCCTCCCCATCTCTGTCTCTCCCTCGCCATTTCTGTCTCTCCCTCCCCAACTCTGTCTCTCCCTCCCTCTCTCTGTCTCTCCCTCCCTCTCTCTGTCTCTCCCTCCCCATCTCTGTCTCTCCCTCCCCATCTCTGTCTCTCCCTCCCCATCTCTGTCTCTCCCTCCCCATCTCTTTATCTCCCTCCCCTCCCCATCTCTGTCTTTCCCTCCCCATGTCTGTCTCTCCCTCCCCATCTCTGCCTCCCCTCCCCATCTGTCTCTCCCTCCCCATCTCTGCCTCCCCTCCCCGTCTGTCTCTCCCTCCCCATCTCTGCCTCCCCTCCCCATCTGTCTCTCCCTCCCCATCTCTGCCTCCCCTCCCCGTCTGTCTCTCCCTCCCCATCTCTGCCTCCCCTCCCCGTCTGTCTCTCCCTCCCCATCTCTGCCTCCCCTCCCCGTCTGTCTCTCCCTCCCCATCTCTGTCTCTCCCTCCCCATCTCTGTCTCTCCCTCCCCATCTCTGTCTCTCCCTCCCCATCTCTTTATCTCCCTCCCCATCTCTGTCTCTCCCTCCCCATGTCTGTCTCTCCCTCCCCATCTCTGCCTCCCCTCCCCGTCTGTCTCTCCCTCCCCATCTCTGCCTCCCCTCCCCATCTGTCTCTCCCTCCCCATCTCTGCCTCCCCTCCCCATCTGTCTCTCCCTCCCCATCTCTGTCTCTCCCTCCCCATCTCTGTCTCTCCCTCCCCATCTCTGTCTCTCCCTCCCCATCTCTTTATCTCCCTCCCCATCTCTGTCTCTCCCTCCCCATGTCTGTCTCTCCCTCCCCATCTATGCCTCCCCTCCCCGTCTGTCTCTCCCTACTCCTCTGCATCCCATATCCCCTCCTCCCTGCTCTTCCCCCCTGCTCCCCCCTCCCCCAGGGCCTGTGCCATCAGTGCCTTGAACGACGTGTGTTCCTACTTCACCCAGGAGCAGGGCCAGGTGGCGGTGAGTCTAGCCTAGCCCTGGGGTGACCCCATGACCTTTAGCATCACCGTCAGGGTAACCCCATGACCTTTAGCATCACTGAGGCTCCTCGCTCATCCTCCCTTCCCAGGTGTTTGATGCCACCAACACCACCACAGAACGCAGAGACGTCATCCTCGGCTTCGCCAAGGACAACGGATACAAGGTGTGTGTTGCTAACCCAGGCTGTGTGTGTTTTGTTGCTAACCCAGGCTGTGTGTGTGTGTGTGTTTTGTTGCTAACCCAGGCTGTGTGTGTGTGTTGCTAACCCAGGCTGTGTGTGTGTGTGTGTGTGTTGCTAACTCAGGCTGTGTGTGTGTGTGCGTTGCTAACCCAGGATGTGTGTGTGTGTGTGTGTTGCTAACCCAGGCTGTGTGTGTGCGTGTTGCTAACCCAGTCTGTGTGTGTGTTGCTAACCCAGGCTGTGTGTGTGTGTTGCTAACCCAGGCTGTGTGTGTGTGTTGCTAACCCAGGCTGTGTGTTGTTGCTAACCCAGGCTGTGTGTGTTTTGTTGCTAACCCAGGCTGTGTGTGTGTTGTTGCTAACCCAGGCTGTGTGTTGTTGCTAACCCAGGCTGTGTGTGTTTTGTTGCTAACCCAGGCTGTGTGTGTGTTGTTGCTAACCCAGGCTGTGTGTGTGTTGTTGCTAACCCAGGCTGTGTGTGTGTTGTTGCTAACCCAGGCTGTGTGTGTGTGTTGCTAACCCAGGCTGTGTGTGTGTTGTTGCTAACCCAGGCTGTGTGTGTGTTGTTGCTAACCCAGGCTGTGTGTGTGTGTTGCTAATCCAGGCTGTGTGTGTGTGTTGTTGTTAACCCAGGCTGTGTGTGTGTTGTTGCTAACCCAGGCTGTGTGTGTGTTGTTGCTAACCCAGGCTGTGTGTGTGTTGTTGCTAACCCAGGCTGTGTGTGTGTGTTGTTGCCAGAGGTTAAATTGGGCCGGGTCTGTCCGGGGGGAGCCTCGGCACATAAGCGGCCGGGTCTGGAGTTCTGCACAGCAGATCTGCTGCGCAGCAGCTCCAGCCGATTTTGGCAGTCTGCCTAGTCCATCACGAGCAATGTTGTCCTGCTCATTTACAACTTTTCCATTGCAAATCTATGTTGTTTTAAAACACAATTCAAAATAATGGTAGGGATAGGCTGGCCTAGACATCTGGAGCAAGTTTGAGAAGTAGGCATATCGCGCACGAAAATTATAAATTTACGCTACCGTCTTTGAAGAGGTAGATTTTTTACACACGACAGTGACATTGACAGATGGAAAGCTAGCTATAGAGACAATATAAAGATGGAAAGCCAGGCTAAGAAACGTAAACGTATTACCTTCACTAGTCAATGTTTTACCAATTAGACAAACGGATGTTTGTTTGTTTTACATCAAGCTCCAAAAACTATTTTTCGCTCAAATCAGCCAAAAAAATTCGCTCGCGCGCTATGCGCGCTCGCATTAAGCATGTAAGTCTCTAACTAGCCGCATGACTCATGGCTGAAGTTACGTTTCTCCAGCTCTCCCCAGGTTGGCAAAAGAAGTATCTCAAAATGCATCAGATTGATGCTTTAAAATATGGAATATTTAATTTTTCTAATGGGGAAGCATGCACCCGGACCCCCTAATCCTTCTCACCTTTTTCACCCCTGACCCGTTTTCATGCCTGTTATTTACTGCATAATCCACGAAAGATTTGTTAAATTTGCCCCTCGGTCAGAGCCCCCTCACATAGAAAATCCCAATTTAACCCCTGGTTGTTGCTAACCCAGGCTGTGTGTGTGTGTGTTGCTAACCCAGGCTGTGTGTGTGTGTGTTGCTAACCCAGGATGTGTGTGTGTGTGTTGTTGCTAACCCAGGCTGTGTGTGTGTGTGTTGCTAACCCAGGCTGTGTGTGTGTGTGTTGCTAACCCAGGCTGTGTGTGTGTTGTTGATAACCCAGGCTGTGTGTGTGTGTGTTGTTGCTAACCCAGGCTGTGTGTGTGTGTGTGTTGCTAACCCAGGCTGTGTGTGTGTGTGTTGCTAACCCAGGCTGTGTGTGTGTGTGTTGCTAACCCAGGCTGTGTGTGTGTTGTTGATAACCCAGGCTGTGTGTGTGTGTTGTTGCTAACCCAGGCTGTGTGTGTGTGTGTTGCTAACCCAGGCTGTGTGTGTGTGTTGCTAACCCAGGCTGTGTGTGTGTGTTGCTAACCCAGGCTGTGTGTGTGTGTGTGTGTTGCTAACCCAGGCTGTGTGTGTGTGTGTTGCTAACCCAGGCTGTGTGTTTTTCCTTTCCAGGTATTCTTTGTGGAGTCTCTGTGTGACGATCCAGAGATCATAGCTGAGAATATCAAAGTGAGTATTCCTATGTTAGTGCTGTGAGTGTTCGTATGTTAGCGCAGTGAATGTTGCTATGGTAATGCTTGGAGTATTACTATGGATGCTCTGTGAGTGTTGCTATGATAGTGCTCGGTGCTGCTTTGCCATGTGTCAGAAGTGTTTCTATGGTAGCAGGGCTACCAACTTTTCCAAAAACCTTGGCGTGAGATTTGGTAGCACTCCCCCGAGCTTCACTCCCCCCCCACAACCATGCGAGTTTTCACTGCTGTTTGCGCGTTCAATGTTGCAACATTGAACCTGCGAGTCGTCCGTTACTGTTTACAACGTTAGCTTGGCTATTTGGTTGGCGTTGCCTTTTCAGCGTGAGATATACAAGTGAGAGCGTGTGAAATGGTTGAAATGCGTGTGTCTCACGGCCAATGCGTGAGAGTTGGCAGCCCTGTGGTAGTGCTGTGATTGTGAGAGAGGACAGGTGTGTTTTCATATCTATATGATGGGTAACTAAGTTAGGGTTATCTGAGGTAACTAGGTTAGGGTTATCTGAGGTAACTAGGTTAGGGTTATCTGAGGTAACTAGGTTAGGGTTATCTGAGGTAACTAGGTTAGGGTTATCTGAGGTAACTAGGTTAGGGTTATCTGAGGTAACTAGGTTAGTGTTATCTGAGGTAACTAGGTTAGTGTTATCTGAGGTAACTAGGTTAGGGTTATCTGAGGTAACTAGGTTAGGGTTATCTGAGGTAACTAGGTTAGGGTTATCTGAGGTAACTAGGTTAGTGTTATCTGAGGTAACTAGGTTAGTGTTATCTGAGGTAACTAGGTTAGGGTTATCTGAGGTAACTAGGTTAGTGTTATCTGAGGTAACTAGGTTAGTGTTATCTGAGGTAACTAGGTTAGGGTTATCTGAGGTAACTAGGTTAGTGTTATCTGAGGTAACTAGGTTAGTGTTATCTGAGGTAACTAGGTTAGTGTTATCTGAGGTAACTAGGTTAGTGTTATCTGAGGTAACTAGGTTAGTGTTATCTGAGGTAACTAGGTTAGTGTTATCTGAGGTAACTAGGTTGCTGTTGCAGGAAGTGAAGCTGAGCAGCCCAGACTATGTGGGCTGTGACCAGGAGGAGGCAGTGGCCGACTTCCTGAAGAGGATCGAGTGTTACAAGGTCACCTACGTGCCTCTGGACGACAACAAGGACAGGTGAAAGCAGAGCTCGCTCACACACACTCTCTCACACACACACACACACACTCTCTCACACACACACACACACGCTCTCTCACACACACACACACGCTACATGCTCACGTGTATGTAGGAACCTGTCCTACATCAAGATATTCAACGTGGGCAGTAGGTACCTGGTGAACATTGTGTGTTTGTGTGTGTAGGAACCTGTCCTACATCAAGATATTCAACGTGGGCAGTAGGTACCTGGTGAACATTGTGTGTTTGTGTGTGTAGGAACCTGTCCTACATCAAGATATTCAACGTGGGCAGTAGGTACCTGGTGAACCGTGTGCAGGACCACATCCAGAGTCGCATCGTCTACTACCTCATGAATATTCATGTCACGCCGCGCTCCATCTACCTGTGTCGCCATGGTGAGAGCGAGCTCAACCTGGTGGGGCGCATCGGGGGCGACTCGGGGCTGTCGCCACGTGGGAGCAAGGTGTGTGTGTGTCCCAGTTTGTGCGTTGGGCAGCTATATGCATGGCTAGTGTATCCAGGTCCTGAAGGTATGTGTGTGTATATGTATGTATGTGTGTGTGTGTCCCAGTTTGCCAGTGCGTTGGGCAGCTACATGCATGGCCAGTGTATCAGGGACCTGAAGGTGTGGACCAGCCACATGCGCAGGACCATCCAGACAGCAGAGGGGCTGGGAGTTGGCTACGAGCAGTGGAAGGCCCTCAACGAGATAGATGCTGTGAGTACAACCATGTCTGTTGGACTGGGAGTGTGTGTATTCTGACAGTGTGTGTTCTGAGGGTGTGTGTGTGTTGTTCCCCAGGGTGTGTGTGAGGAGATGACATACAAAGAGATCCAACAGCACTACCCTGAGGAGTTCGCTTTGAGGGACCAAAACAAGTATCGCTACCGCTACCCTAAAGGAGAGGTAGGGCATGGTTAGGGTATGTGGTTTAACAACAAAAAGACCCTCCATAGTACTAAATAGTGTGTATATATGGTGTGTGTGTGTGTATATATGGTGTGTGTGTATATATGGTGTGTGTGTATACGGTGTGTGTGTATACATGGTGTGCATGTATACATGGTGTGTGTGTGTGTATATATGGTGTGCATGTATATATGGTGTGTGTGTGTGTGTGTGTCAGTCCTATGAGGACCTGGTCCAGCGTCTGGAGCCTGTCATCATGGAGCTGGAGCGGCAGGAGAATGTGCTGGTCGTCTGTCACCAGGCCGTCATGCGCTGCCTGCTCGCCTACTTCCTGGACAAGACTGCAGGTAAAACTAATGATCCAGTCCTCAGTGTGGATAGCTCCAGGCCTCAGTGTGGATAGCCTCAGGCCTCAGTGTGGATAGCTCCAGGCCTCAGTGTGGATAGCCTCAGTGTGGATAGCCTCAGTGTGGATAGCCTCAGGCCTCAGTGTGGATAGCTCCAGTCCTCAGTGTGGATAGCTCCAGGCCTCAGTGTGGATAGCTCCAGGCCTCAGTGTGGATAGCTCCAGTCCTCAGTGTGGATAGCTCCAGTCCTCAGTGTGGATAGCTCCAGGCCTCAGTGTGGATAGCCTCAGTGTGGATAGCTCCAGTCCTCAGTGTGGATAGCTCCAGTCCTCAGTGTGGATAGCTCCAGGCCTCAGTGTGGATAGCTCCAGGCCTCAGTGTGGATAGCTCCAGTCCTCAGTGTGGATAGCTCCAGTCCTCAGTGTGGATAGCTCCAGGCCTCAGTGTGGATAGCCTCAGTGTGGATAGCTCCAGTCCTCAGTGTGGATAGCTCCAGGCCTCAGTGTGGATAACTCCAGTCCTCAGTGTGGATAGCCCCAGGCCTCAGTGTGGATAGCCCCAGTCCTCAGTGTGGATAGCTCCAGGCCTCAGTGTGGATAGCTCCAGGCCTCAGTGTGGATAGCCTCAGTGTGGATAGCTCCAGTCCTCAGTGTGGATAGCTCCAGGCCTCAGTGTGGATAGCTCCAGGCCTCAGTGTGGATAGCTCCAGGCCTCAGTGTGGATAGCTCCAGGCCTCAGTGTGGATAGCTCCAGGCCTCAGTGTGGATAGCCTCAGTCCTCAGTGTGGATAGCTCCAGTCCTCAGTGTGGATAGCTCCAGGCCTCAGTGTGGATAGCCTCAGTCCTCAGTGTGGATAGCCTCAGTCCTCAGTGTGGATAGCTCCAGGCCTCAGTGTGGATAGCTCCAGGCCTCAGTGTGGATAGCCTCAGTGTGGATAGCTCCAGTCCTCAGTGTGGATAGCTCCAGGCCTCAGTGTGGATAGCTCCAGGCCTCAGTGTGGATAGCTCCAGGCCTCAGTGTGGATAGCTCCAGGCCTCAGTGTGGATAGCCTCAGTCCTCAGTGTGGATAGCTCCAGTCCTCAGTGTGGATAGCTCCAGGCCTCAGTGTGGATAGCTCCAGTCCTCAGTGTGGATAGCTCCAGTCCTCAGTGTGGATAGCTACAGTCCTCAGTGTGGATAGCTCCAGGCCTCAGTGTGGATAGCTCCAGGCCTCAGTGTGGATAGCTCCAGGCCTCAGTGTGGATAGCCTCAGTCCTCAGTGTGGATAGCTCCAGTCCTCAGTGTGGATAGCTCCAGTGTGGATAGCCTCAGTCCTCAGTGTGGATAGCTCCAGTGTGGATAGCCTCAGTCCTCAGTGTGGATAGCTCCAGTCCTCAGTGTGGATAGCTACAGTCCTCAGTGTGGATAACTCCAGGCCTCAGTGTGGATAGCTCCAGGCCTCAGTGTGGATAGCTCCAGGCCTCAGTGTGGATAGCTCCAGTCCTCAGTGTGGATAGCTCCAGGCCTCAGTGTGGATAGCTCCAGTCCTCAGTGTGGATAGCCTCAGTGTGGATAGCCTCAGTGTGGATAGCTCCAGTCCTCAGTGTGGATAGCTCCAGTCCTCAGTGTGGATAGCTCCAGTCCTCAGTGTGGATAGCCTCAGTGTGGATAGCCTCAGTGTGGATAGCTCCAGTCCTCAGTGTGGATAGCTCCAGGCCTCAGTGTGGATAGCTCCAGGCCTCAGTGTGGATAGCCTCAGGCCTCAGTGTGGATAGCTCCAGTCCTCAGTGTGGATAGCCTCAGGCCTCAGTGTGGATAGCTCCAGGCCTCAGTGTGGATAGCCTCAGGCCTCAGTGTGGATAGCTCCAGGCCTCAGTGTGGATAGCCTCAGGCCTCAGTGTGGATAGCTCCAGTCCTCAGTGTGGATAGCTCCAGTCCTCAGTGTGGATAGCCTCAGTCCTCAGTGTGGATAGCTCCAGGCCTCAGTGTGGATAGCCCCAGTCCTCAGTGTGGATAGCCTCAGTGTGGATAGCCTCAGTGTGGATAGCCTCAGGCCTCAGTGTGGATAGCCTCAGGCCTCAGTGTGGATAGCCTCAGTCCTCAGTGTGGATAGCTCCAGGCCTCAGTGTGGATAGCCTCAGTCCTCAGTGTGGATAGCTCCAGTCCTCAGTGTGGATAGCCTCAGTGTGGATAGCTCCAGTCCTCAGTGTGGATAGCCAGGCCAGTGGGGTTGAACCCTAACCCAGAGCACCTTCAACCCCCGTGTATATCCCACTGGATAAAAGTGTCTTCCAAATTAACACTATTATTACAGTATTATTCCATGATTGTCATGATTGGCCTTTCAGATTGCCACTAACTACCTTGCCCCTCCCCCTGTACAGATGAGTTGCCCTACCTCAAGTGCTCCCTGCACACGGTGCTGAAGCTCACACCAGTGGCCTACGGTCAGTCTCCTCCTCTTTCCTCCTCCTCTCCTCTGAGGCCACATTTACACAGAGGAAAAACACATCTTTTTATGCAGTTTGGCTTTTCATTTACAGGTTCTCAAACGTCACAGTATGTAACAAAAAATGCATTGCGTCATGATCAGTAAGCAGCATCAATACCTGATGCCAAACAGGACACATTTCCTTGTGTGTTTAGCCATTTTAATTCAGACATAGAAATGACCTCAGGGCCGCATTTATAGTCCATCTGCATAGTCATTTCTGGGAGGAGGCAAGGTGTTGTCAGTGGCTCGTTCACGTGCGGTCAATCTCATGTTGATTGCGATTTATCAAGGAAAGTTATGCAGGACCTGGCATCCGACCGGTTTTATGCATGTGAATATTTCTGTGCGTAGGTACAGGTCAAGTTTTTGCCCTTCGCCATCTTCTGGTATGAAAGCTGCGCAATCTTTTATACATGACGCCCCAGGTGTATGCAAGCGACTATTAAGTTTACAGATTTATCAACTAAGACCATTCTCCCACCTTGATCCTCTCTCTCCTTCCCTCTCTCTATCCTCTTCTCTCTCTTTATCCTTCCCTCTCTCTCTCCTTCTCTCTCTCTCTCCTTCTCTCTCTCTCTCCTTCTCTCTCTCTCTCCTTCTCTCTCTCTCTCCTTCCCTCTCTCTATCCTCTTCTCTCTCTCTCTCTCTCCTTCCCTCTCTCTCTCCTCTTCTCTCTCTCCTTCAGGTTGTAAGGTGGAAACTCTCTTCCTCAACATTGAAGCTGTCAACACACACAGAGATCGCCCGGTGGTGAGTCATCATGAACACACACACACACACAAACACACACACACACACGCACACACACACACTCACTTACACACACAAACACTAACTCATCGTGACAACTAGTGTTGCTTTCGTCAACGAAAATTATGACAAAATATGGTTGTCAACTAACCTTTATCACATGACGAAAATAAGACGAAACGCAACGTAAATGCTGGTCATGTGACGATGACTATAATTAAATGTATTATGCAATATTGTTGACTAATAAAAACAAGACGAAATGCATTGCAACTAAATGCTTACCGCAAGGCATAGCCAGGGGGAGAGGTGGCTAACTTTTCTACCTAAAATTAAGTCAGTCTTACTATTTACAACAGACACGCTTAATTGGACAAGTCTAACCTGACGGTTTAGGACAGTCTAAAGCTAAGACTAGTCTTAAGGTCTTAAACAAAGTTTATGCAACAGGCCCCAAAAGCGCATTTGCTAAAGTCAACTTAAAAATAAAGCAAAAAAGATAAATGAAATGCATCCTCAGTCGAGGGGATAATCTGGAGCTTTTCCACCGGTTACAACTGAGACTGTACCAGTCTGCTCCTGTCTGCTGCCGTGTAAAGCAGAGGGTTACAAGACTGTACCAGTCTGCTCCTGTCAGCAGAGGGTTACAACTGTACCAGTCTGCTACTGTCTGCTGCCGTGTAAAGCAGAGGGTTACAACTGTACCAGTCTGCTACTGTCTGCTGCCGTGTAAAGCAGAGGGTTACAGGGCTGTACCAGTCTGCTGCCGTGTAAAGCAGAGGGTTACAAGACTGTACCAGTCTGCTCCTGTCTGCTGCTTCCTAGTGCTGCTGAAGCCTTCTGGCCTGCCTACTGGCTCCTGGGTCACAACACACACACATACAGTCATACACACACTCTCATACACACACACACACACTCACACAATGTCCAATACTTGATCAAGCCCAGGTGAGTGTGAAGCAGCCGACTCAGAGAGATGAGGGTGTGGCCTGGGGCCATTCCTGATCCTGATCAGAGCACACCCTATAGATCACTGCTATAGGTGGATAATACTCAAGCCCCGCCCCTCTGGTCCCCAGGAGAGCCTAGACTGTGATGATCCAATGTCAAGTCCCGCACCCAACCAAACACTGCAAGACCTTACCATACTCAGCCTGCAGGTACACACACTGTCAGACACACACACACACTCAAACACACAACTCACACAATCCACACACTGTCAGATCCTCTCTCTCTCAGACCCTCCCCTTCTGTGTTCCAGAACGTAGACGTGGACCGAGAAGCAGAGGAGGCGCTGGTGACCGTCCCTGAACACGTGTAGAGGGGCGGAGCCAGGGAGGGGGCGGAGCCAGGGAGGATCCACCAACACTCGCCTCTCTGTCTACTGTTGCTATAGAAACCAGTCCTGGTTGTGGGGTGAGACGGTGCTGTTATCTGGAGCACAGCTCAGAACCACCACACATCCTGGTCAACAGGACTCAATCCAGGAATCCTACCATGACCTCTGACTTGTCTGTTGTCATAGGAATACTGCATGTCTGACTGTTATTAGCAAGACTATATCTGACTGTTGCTACCCTGACCCTGAACTGTCTGTTGTTATAGCAAAACTGTACATCTGTCATAGCGATAGTATGTGTGGTTATTGTCATAGCAACATGTTGTACAGAAATATTATAATCGTCTTCATTACATGACTACTAAATTGTATTAATGTGCAAGTTCATGTCTAAACAACATCAGCCAACACAGTCCTCCTTAAGATACTGTTACTACACTGCTCCTTAAGATGCTGTTACTGTTACTACACTGCTCCTGAAGATGCTGTTACTGTTACTACACTGCTCCTTAAGATGCTGTTACTGTTACTACACTGCTCCTTAAGATGCTGTTACTGTACACTGCTCCTTAAGATGCTGTTACTGTTACTACACTGCTCCTTAAGATGCTGTTACTGTTACTACACTGCTCCTTAAGATGCTGTTACTGTTACTACACTGCTCCTTAAGATGCTGTTACTGTTACTACACTGCTCCTTAAGATGCTGTTACTGTTACTACACTGCTCCTTAAGATGCTGTTACTGTTACTACACTGCTCCTTAAGATGCTGTTACTGTTACTACACTGCCCCTGAAGGTGCTGTTACTGTTACTACACTGCTCCTTAAGATGCTGTTACTGTTACTACACTGCTCCTTGAGGTGCTGTTACAGTTACTACACTGCTCCTTAAGATGCTGTTACTGTTACTACACTGCTCCTTGAGGTGCTGTTACTGTTACTACACTGCTCCTTGAGGTGCTGTTACAGTACTGTTTGTACTGTATTTTTCTGTCATCAGTACTTGACTTTACAGTACTTTCTTTAAAGCCAGGCTTGTTACTTTAGTGTTAATCTGTAGTTGGTGGCATGATCAATATTGTTTCTTTTCATTGCGTGCCTTTTTAAATGTCCTGGCAACAACGCACTACAACCGTAAGCTAGTCCATGGAGCTAGGCAACTAGAAAAACATACACTGCTCGTCAGTGTTTTAAAGTTCCCAACTCTACTGTACTACCATTCCTTCAGAGCTTCTGGTATTTTACCCTTTTGTTTGAGTACTGACTTGGTACCGGAGGGTTGGTTTCTGTGACAACACAAACTGAGACAAGGTGTTTATTATAAAATCTGTTTAATCTTGAACTGGAAAAAAGGAAGTTCACAGACTTACATTGAGTCAATATGAAACATCAAAATATGAAACATCAAACTGAACAAACAAAAGGACTCCTTTGTTTCATGCCTTACTGAAGACCCTCAACATGTCCCCTACTGAAGACCCTCAACATGTCCCCTACTGACAACCCTCAACATGTCCCCTACTGAAGACCCTCAACATGTCCCCTACTGAAGACCCTCAACATGTCCCCTACTGACAACCCTCAACATGTCCCCTACTGAAGACCCTCAACATGTCCCCTACTGACAACCCTCAACATGTCCCCTACTGACAACCCTCAACATGTCCCCTACTGAAGACCCTCAACATGTCCCCTACTGAAGACCCTCAACATGTCCCCTACTGACAACCCTCAACATGTCCCCTACTGAAGACCCTCAACATGTCCCCTACTGACAACCCTCAACATGTCCCCTACTGAAGACCCTCAACATGTCCCCTACTGACAACCCTCAACATGTCCCCTACTGAAGACCCTCAACATGTCCCCTACTGACAACCCTCAACATGTCCCCTACTGACAACCCTCAACATGTCCCCTACTGACAACCCTCAACATGTCCCCTACTGACAACCCTCAACATGTCCCCTACTGACAACCCTCAACATGTCCCCTACTGAAGACCCTCAACATGTCCCCTACTGACAACCCTCAACATGTCCCCTACTGACAACCCTCAACATGTCCCCTACTGACAACCCTCAACATGTCCCCTACTGACAACCCTCAACATGTCCCCTACTGACAACCCTCAACATGTCCCCTACTGACAACCCTCAACATGTCCCCTTACTGACAACCCTCAACATGTCCCCTACTGACAACCCTCAACATGTCCCCTTACTGACAACCCTCAACATGTCCCCTTACTGACAACCCTCAACATGTCCCCTTACTGACAACCCTCAACATGTCCCCTACTGACAACCCTCAACATGTCCCCTTACTGACAACCCTCAACATGTCCCCTACTGACAACCCTCAACATGTCCCCTACTGACAACCCTCAACATGTCCCCTTACTGACAACCCTCAACATGTCCCCCTACTGACAACCCTCAACATGTCCCCTACTGACAACCCTCAACATGTCCCCCTACTGACAACCCTCAACATGTCCCCCTACTGACAACCCTCAACATGTCCCCCTACTGACAACCCTCAACATGTCCCCCTTACTGACAACCCTCAACATGTCCCCTACTGACAACCCTCAACATGTCCCCCTACTGACAACCCTCAACATGTCCCCTACTGACAACCCTCAACATGTCCCCTACTGACAACCCTCAACATGTCCCCCTACTGACAACCCTCACCATGTCCCCCTACTGACAACCCTCAACATGTCCCCCTACTGACAACCCTCAACATGTCCCCCTACTGACAACCCTCAACATGTCCCCTTACTGACAACCCTCAACATGTCCCCTACTGACAACCCTCAACATGTCCCCTTACTGACAACCCTCAACATGTCCCCTACTGACAACCCTCAACATGTCCCCTACTGACAACCCTCAACATGTCCCCTACTGACAACCCTCAACATGTCCCCTACTGACAACCCTCAACATGTCCCCTTACTGAAGACCCTCAACATGTCCCCTACTGACAACCCTCAACATGTCCCCTTACTGACAACCCTCAACATGTCCCCTTACTGACAACCCTCAACATGTCCCCCTACTGACAACCCTCAACATGTCCCCTTACTGACAACCCTCAACATGTCCCCTACTGACAACCCTCAACATGTCCCCTTACTGACAACCCTCAACATGTCCCCTACTGACAACCCTCAACATGTCCCCTACTGACAACCCTCAACATGTCCCCTACTGACAACCCTCAACATGTCCCCTACTGACAACCCTCAACATGTCCCTTACTGAAGACCCTCAACATGTCCCCTTACTGACAACCCTCAACATGTCCCCTACTGACAACCCTCAACATGTCCCCTACTGAAGACCCTCAACATGTCCCCTTACTGACAACCCTCAACATGTCCCCTTACTGACAACCCTCAACATGTCCCCTACTGACAACCCTCAACATGTCCCCTACTGAAGACCCTCAACATGTCCCCTTACTGACAACCCTCAACATGTCCCCTTACTGACAACCCTCAACATGTCCCCTACTGACAACCCTCAACATGTCCCCTACTGAAGACCCTCAACATGTCCCCTTACTGACAACCCTCAACATGTCCCCTTACTGACAACCCTCAACATGTCCCCTACTGACAACCCTCAACATGTCCCCTTACTGCAGAGAGAGACAGGCAGAGAGAGACAGGCAGAGAGAGGCAGAGAGAGGCAGACAGGGAGGCAGAGAGAGACAGAGAGAGGCAGACAGGGAGGCAGAGAGAGAGGCAGAGAGAGACAGGCAGAAAGAGACAGGCAGAGAGAGGCAGAGAGAGGCAGACAGGGAGGCAGAGAGAGACAGAGAGAGGCAGAGAGAGAGGCAGAGAGAGACAGGCAGAGAGAGGCAGAGAGAGAGGCAGAGAGAGACAGGCAGAAAGAGACAGGCAGAGAGAGACAGGCAGAGAGAGGCAGACAGGGAGGCAGAGAGAGACAGGCAGAAAGAGACAGGCAGAGAGAGACAGGCAGAAAGAGACAGGCAGAGAGAGACAGGCAGAAAGAGACAGGCAGAGAGAGACAGGCAGAAAGAGACAGGCAGAGAGAGACAGGCAGAGAGAGAGGCAGACAGGGAGGCAGAGAGAGAGGCAGAGAGAGAGGCAGAGAGAGACAGGCAGAGAGAGACAGGCAGAAAGAGACAGGCAGAGAGAGACAGACAGGGAGGCAGAGAGAGGCAGACAGGGAGGCAGAGAGAGAGGCAGAGAGAGAGGCAGAGAGAGACAGGCAGAGAGAGACAGGCAGAAAGAGACAGGCAGAAAGAGACAGGCAGAAAGAGACAGGCAGAAAGAGACAGGCAGAGAGAGACAGGCAGGGAGGCAGAGAGAGACAGGCAGAGAGAGGGGCTCCAGCACACAGGGGCTGGATGGTGTTGTGGCAGCTCTCCTATTGGAGGATAAGGTGGGTGGAGGCGGGTCATCTCTGGCAGCTCTCCTATTGGAGGATATGGTGGGTGGATGCGGGTCATCTCTGGCTGCTCTCCTATTGGAGGATATGGTGGGTGGATGCGGGTCATCTCTGGCTGCTCTGCCGTTGGCTGCTTGTACCGGGGGCAGGGCTGCTTGTACCGGGTACGGGGGGGCTGGTGGCATCCCGGTACTGCTGGCTCCAGCTCTTAGGGTCCTGGTCATGAAGCTGCACACACACACACACACATTATCAACCTGTAACCCCCCCGCCCCACACACACACACACACACATTATCAACCTGTAACCCCCCCGCCCCACACACACACACACATTATCAACCTGTAACCCCCCCCGCCCCACACACACACACACATTATCAATCTGTAACCCCCCCGCCCCACACACACACACATTATCAATCTGTAACCCCCCCGCCCCACACACACACACACACACATTATCAACCTGTAACCCCCCGCCCCACACACACACACACACATTATCAACCTGTAACCCCCCCGCCCCACACACACACACACACACACACACACACACATTATCAACCTGTAACCCCCCCGCCCCACACACACACACACACATTATCAACCTGTAACCCCCCCCGCCCCCACACACACACACACACACACACACACACACACACACATTATCAACCTGTAACCCCCCCGCCCCACACACACACACACACACATTATCAATCTGTAACCCCCCGCTATATACACACACACACAATAGCAGCATTAAACACTACCTGATATTAAGGAAATATAATTTGATCTATGTATATACCTGTAGCCAGTGCCGGTCCTAGCACCCCCCCCCACCACAATAAATACTCTATTTTAACCACACACACGGAACACAATTCACCCAATGTGTTCAGTACGAGCTCACCTGACCCATGAGCTCCAGCAGTTTGACTTTTGACACCTCGATGTCGGCACGCTGACCCCAGCGGAACTCAAACTCCACGGGCTCCGTGTGAGGAACACGCCCATACTCCAGGTACCTGCACACACACACACACACACACACACACACTGTGAGGAACACGCACACACTCCAGGTACCTACACACACACACACACACACACACACACACACACACTGTGAGGAACACGCACACACTCCAGGTACCTACACACACACACACACACACTGAGGGACACGCACATACTCCAGGTACCTGCACACACACACACTGTGAGGAACACGCACACACTCCAGGTACCTACACACACACACACACTGTGAGGAACACGCACACACTCCAGGTACCTGCACACACACACACACACACACAGGCTCCGTGTGAGGAACACGCACACACACACACTGTGAGGAACACGCACACACTCCAGGTACCTGCACACACACACACACGCACGCACGCACGCAAATAAATATGTGTATTATGTAGGAGACTAGCTGGACCAGACACCTCTGCTGGTGTCTGTGTCTCTGCCAGCTCCTGTTGATGTGTGGTGTGGTATAAACAGATGACTATGGTCTTAGAGACACCTGCTCTGATCACACCAGTATGGAGGACACGCTCAGACACACTAGCAGCCTACAGAGCCGTTCACACCTGGGTGTGGAGGGGATTGTGAGACTGTGTGTGTGTGAGAGGGTGTGTGTGTGTGTGTGTGTGAGAGGGTGTGTGTGTGTGTGTGTGTCTCACCTCTGGCGGACGAACTCGTCTGTCACCATCTTCTTTACGTCTCCAAACTCCTCGTGCTTCTCTCTGCTGACCAACACACTGACTCAGTACTATGGGTGGGACCATATGACCAACACACTGACTCAGTACTATGGGTGGGACCATATGACCAACACACTGACTCAGTACTATGGGTGGGACCATATGACCAACACACTGACTCAGTACTATGGGTGGGACCATATGACCAACACACTGACTCAGTACTATGGGTGGGACCATATGACCAACACACTGACTCAGTACTATGGGTGGGACCATATGACCAACACACTGACTCAGTACTATGGGTGGGACCATATGACCAACACACTGACTCAGTACTATGGGTGGGACCATATGACCAACACACTGACTCAGTACTATGGGTGGGACCATATGACCAACACACTGACTCAGTACTATGGGTGGGACCATATGACCAACACACTGACTCAGTACTATGGGTGGGACCATATGACCAACACACTGACTCAGTACTATGGGTGGGACCATATGACCAACACACTGACTCAGTGCTATGGGTGGGACCATATGACCAACACACTGACTCAGTACTATGGGTGGGACCATATGACCAACACACTGACTCAGTACTATGGGTGGGACCATATGACCAACACACTGACTCAGTACTATGGGTGGGACCATATGACCAACACACTGACTCAGTACTATGGGTGGGACCATATGACCAACACACTGACTCAGTACTATGGGTGGGACCATATGACCAACACACTGACTCAGTACTATGGGTGGGACCATATGACCAACACACTGACTCAGTACTATGGGTGGGACCATATGACCAACACACTGACTCAGTACTATGGGTGGGACCATATGACCAACACACTGACTCAGTGCTATGGGTGGGACCATATCATTCTCACAATTCAATAAGATATTCCATACAATGTTCACGGTTAGACTGTTTTCTATTCAATAAAAAAAAAGGAGGTTGGGGGTCAGGCGGTTACGGGGTCAGGAGGTTAGGGGGTCAGGAGGTTAGGGGGTCAGGAGGTTAGGGGGTCAGGAGGTTAGGGGGTCAGGAGGTTAGGGGGTCAGGAGGTTAGGGGGTCAGGAGGTTAGGGGGTCAGGAGGTTAGGGGGTCAGGAGGTTAGGGGGTCAGGAGGTTAGGGGGTCAGGAGGTTAGGGGGTCAGGAGGTTAGGGGGTCAGGAGGTTAGGGGGTCAGGAGGTTAGGGGGTCAGGAGGTTAGGGGGTCAGGAGGTTAGGGGGTCAGGAGGTTAGGGGGTCAGGAGGTTAGGGGGTCAGGCGGTTAGGGGGTCAGGAGGTTAGGGGGTCAGGCGGTTAGGCCTCTTTCACTGACTGCGATTACCATCAACTCACACACACACACACACTCACCCTGGATCCACTCTGAGCTTTTTCAACGTGTTCCACACCAGGCCTGAAAACACAAAGCATGATGGATTTCACCGAGCTAATCAGCATAGCGCTGTGATGTCATAAGCAGGAGGAGGAGTTAGATCCTTACTCTCCTTGACAACTCCTCCCTTCATGAAGACGATGCTGAGGATGACGAAGAGCAGGCCTGACTTTGGAGTGCTGGGACCCCTGCACACACACACACACACACACACACACACATATATATATAAGACACAGATTCCTCGTCCCCACTAGGACCCAGAGAGGTGCAGCAGGAGAGAGATGCAGCAGGAGAGAGGTGCAGCAGGAGAGACGTGCAGCAGGAGAGAGGTGCAGCAGGAGAGACGTGCAGCAGGAGAGACGTGCAGCAGGAGAGAGGTGCAGCAGGAGAGACGTGCAGCAGGAGAGACGTGCAGCAGGAGAGACGTGCAGCAGGAGAGACGTGCAGCAGGAGAGACGTGCAGCAGGAGAGACGTGCAGCAGGAGAGACGTGCAGCAGGAGAGACGTGCAGCAGGAGAGACGTGCAGCAGGAGAGACGTGCAGCAGGAGAGACGTGCAGCAGGAGAGACGTGCAGCAGGAGAGACGTGCAGCAGGAGAGACGTGCAGCAGGAGAGACGTGCAGCAGGAGAGACGTGCAGCAGGAGAGACGTGCAGCAGGAGAGAGGTGGAGCAGGAGAGAGGTGGAGCAGGAGAGACGTACACACTGAAAGCGGCTCCCTCCACAGACTCCAGTTTGTTGATTAGCATGTAGACGTGGTTCTTGGTGTCTACCTCCACCACCTTCAGACCAAACACCTGCAGGAAACAGCACCATGTTTACATCCCTACTACCATATAAGCACTTCCTCTCCTACAAAGGGGCACTTCCTGTTCAGTGTGTACCTGTTCGAGGGTGCGCTCCACTCTCTTCATGATCTCAGGGTAGATATTCCTGTACTCCTTCAACACATGCTTCACTATGTCTGCAGCCAGGAACAACACACCCCATTACAGGAAAAACAACACATGTAAGTATGTTTATGAAAGTGTGTGTGTGTTTACTACCTGCTCGGCGTATGGGCATCTTCTTCTGATCTTTCACCAGAAAATACTGCACCACCTCCGACATCTAAAAACACACACACATTCAACCTGCTGACATCTAGAACACAGTCTAGAACACAGTCTACCTGCTGACATCTAGAACACAGTCTACCTGCTGACATCTAGAACACAGTCTACCTGCTGACATCTAGAACACAGTCTAGAACACAGTCTACCTGCTGACATCTAGAACACAGTCTACCTGCTGACATCTAGAACACAGTCTAGAACACAGTCTACCTGCTGACATCTAGAACACAGTCTAGAACACAGTCTACCTGCTGACATCTAGAACACAGTCTACCTGCTGACATCTAGAACACAGTCTAGAACACAGTCTACCTGCTGACATCTAGAACACAGTCTAGAACACAGTCTACCTGCTGACATCTAGAACACAGTCAACCTGCTGACATCTAGAACACAGTCTACCTGCAGACATCTAGAACACAGTCTACCTGCTGACATCTAGAACACAGTCTAGAACACAGTCTACCTGCTGACATCTAGAACACAGTCTAGAACACAGTCTACCTGCTGACATCTAGAACACAGTCTAGAACAGTCTACCTGCTGACATCTAGAACACAGTCTAGAACACAGTCTACCTGCTGACATCTAGAACACAGTCTAGAACACAGTCTACCTGCTGACATCTAGAACACAGTCTAGAACACAGTTAACCTGCTGACATCTAGAACACAGTCTAGAACACAGTCTACCTGCTGACATCTAGAACACAGTCTACCTGCTGACATCTAGAACACAGTCAACCTGCTGACATCTAGAACACAGTCTAGAACACAGTCTACCTGCAGACATCTAGAACACAGTCTACCTGCTGACATCTAGAACACAGTCTAGAACACAGTCTACCTGCTGACATCTAGAACACAGTCTAGAACACAGTCTACCTGCTGACATCTAGAACACAGTCTAGAACACAGTCTACCTGCTGACATCTAGAACACAGTCTAGAACACAGTCTACCTGCTGACATCTAGAACACAGTCTAGAACACAGTCTACCTGCTGACATCTAGAACACAGTCTAGAACACAGTCTACCTGCTGACATCTAGAACACAGTCTACCTGCTGACATCTAGAACACAGTTAACCTGCTGACATCTAGAACACAGTCTACCTGCTGACATCTAGAACACAGTCTACCTGCTGACATCTAGAACACAGTCTACCTGCAGACATCTAGAACACAGTTAACCTGCTGACATCTAGAACACAGTCTAGAACACAGTCTACCTGCTGACATCTAGAACACACTCTACCTTCTGACATCTAGAACAGTCTACCTGCTGACATCTAGAACACAGTCTACCTGCTGACATCTAGAACACAGTCTACCTGCTGACATCTAGAACACAGTCAACCTGCAGACATCTAGAACACAGTCTACCTGCAGACATCTAGAACACAGTCTACCTGCTGACATCTAGAACACAGTCTAGAACACAGTCTACCTGCTGACATCTAGAACACAGTCTAGAACACAGTCTACCTGCTGACATCTAGAACACAGTCTAGAACACAGTCTACCTGCTGACATCTAGAACACAGTCTAGAACACAGTCTACCTGCTGACATCTAGAACACAGTCTAGAACACAGTCTACCTGCTGACATCTAGAACACAGTCTACCTGCTGACATCTAGAACACAGTCTACCTGCTGACATCTAGAACACAGTGTAGAACACAGTCTACCTGCTGACATCTAGAACACAGTCTACCTGCAGACATCTAGAACACAGTCAACCTGCTGACATCTAGAACACAGTCTACCTGCAGACATCTAGAACACAGTTAACCTGCTGACATCTAGAACACAGTCTAGAACACAGTCTACCTGCTGACATCTAGAACACACTCTACCTTCTGACATCTAGAACACAGTCTAGAACACAGTCTACCTGCTGACATCTAGAACACAGTCTTGAACACAGTCTTCCTGCTGACATCTAGAACACAGTCTACCTGCTGACATCTAGAACACAGTCTACCTGCAGACATCTAGAGCACAGTCTACCTGCAGACATCTAGAACACAGTCTACCTGCTGACATCTAGAACACAGTCTAGAACACAGTCTACCTGCTGACATCTAGAACACAGTCTACATTCTGACATCTAGAACACAGTCTACCTGCAGACATCTAGAACACAGTCTACCTGCAGACATCTAGAACACAGTCTACCTGCAGACATCTAGAACACAGTCTACCTGCTGACATCTAGAACACAGTCTACCTGCTGACATCTAGAACAGTCTACCAGTGTATGAGCTTCACCTTAAGGTCCACCTGAGCAGGTGTGAGTCTGTCCAGACCTCTCTGCACCTGAGAAGAGCTGGGCTGGGTTCCCTCTTCATCCTCATCATCACCCAGCACCGTCTCTGATCGCTGACACACACACACACACACACACACACACACACACACACACACACACACATCAGAACACTGTGACAGAAGAGGACAGAACAGCAGACCATGTCATATGAATATCTAACCTGAGCTGTCTTGGTCTGGGAGCTGGACTGCAGTGCATGTGACACTTTCCTTCTCTGCGACATGGTCACGTGGTCACGTGGTCACGTGGTCTGGGCTCAGGTGACAACAGCAACAGTTAACTATGACACAATAAACACTCAAACCTTAGAAACACTATAGCGAATGCGAATCTATAATGACGCTGTAACATGCCACGACATTATGACTATATTATATTACATTTATCATGCCATGAGCATAATAACGTTCATTACAAAATGGTTGAATCAGCTTTAAAATAACGGACATATACTCTACAAACAACCGTCATGTATGTGTGCAACCATTTGTAAAACGTGCGACAATAAAGGCAGGCAACTGTAGATTACCAAGTCCTTTCTCCTTGTTCTCATTCAGCTCAGGTATATCAGCGATTTGCTGATGTTCCCTTGTGTGCTCGTCCCCTGTTAGTATCCGCGAACACGTTTCCAGGCAACTTTTCTTGACGTAAGCAAATAAATGGGGTGCTATTTTACCCCTTTCGGATTGGTTTCAAACTAAGCAAAAACCAGGATTTTTTTTAAATGAAAATGCTAGTAGTATGAGCCAGGTTCAAGAATCGAACACAAATTATTGGGGAAATGTAGACCGGAGTTAATAGAATAAAAATGACCGGACGAGTCGGGTAGCAAATCGGAAATGCAATACCACCTACATCCACCGGGGCCTTTGCCTCAAGCCAAGGGGTGGGGATCTGCAGCTGTGTTGTCGATGAAAAAAAAGGAAGTGACCTCCTACGATGTGTGACGTCATTGACACTTTAAAAGGCTTTTTAAGTCAAAAAACGACTTAAAAAAAATTAAACACCCAGCAGTGTGTATTTTTTTGCCTCCCCTTACGAATTCAACATTCAAATTACTAGACAAAAAATTATATTCAGAGAAAAGTGGATTTTAAGGGGTATAGCTCCCTAGACCTCCATTCATTATGCACTCGCCCGTTAGCGCCCTCATATGGATCTAGAGTGGAACCAAATAGTATAGAAGCGTCAATATAAGTTCTTTGGTGGAACTGCAACCACTTCAGAACCCGGAAGTTTCCCGAGAGTGTCAGTTCTCCCCTATTAGACATTCTCTGCTCAAACCTTAGAAACTAGTTTATTTCATGTTTAGACACACTGAAACAGCACTGAGTTAGCTTGCTAGTTTTTTCAAACCAAACTATCCAACGCTAAATCCTAAATACGCAGGTTTAAACAAATGAACCTTTAACTAGTTAACTAGCATGCTAAGTGTGTGCCCGCGGCTGAAGCTAGCTTCTGTTGTCTAAACTTCGGCTACAGTAGCTCTGGCTCAAGCTATCACTGTTTAGTGATCAACTGACTAGTTGGTTTAATGCTACACTTAGTCAGTAAGACTGTGAATGTCTAGAAAGGGTTTGACAGTACGTTTTAAGTTTCATATCAAATAAGATAATTCATCTCATTCATTAAAAATAACTTACCGAGAGCCTCAGCTCAAATTCCCGCTTGCCAACTACGACCTGATGGCTTCTTCTTGCCTTTGTTCTGGTTGTGCTTTACCGCCACCTACCGTTTTGGAGTGGAAGGTCAGTCGCTCCTTAAAACCGCCTTCTGATGACAAAGCTGCGACTTCAGCCTGTAGCCTACATCTGCCGATCAATATCAGATCAGTATCACTATTGTGTCTACTACAGTGTGAGTTACCCTAAAGCGACCACAAAAAAAACATTAACATTAACATCCAAACAAAGTTTGATGATAAACTTTTATGTAAAACAAAATCGCATGCATTTGAGTCTACAAAGCAGAAACACGGCCCAGACATCTGTCTGTATTTAATGATGCCATATAAAGCATCATAAAACAAATGCAAGGCACAGCGTAGACCGCATTCTGTATAAAACAGCCCCCGCCTGCCTGTAGTAGGCTACTGAGAGAGGACGGTCACGAGAGGTCGTTACCGCGCGGCAGACGCCTGCTTATCAGACAGAGTTGTTAACGGTTGATGAAGTTAAAGTCCAGTGTCATTCCGGGCGTAGTAGGCCTACACGAGGTTCGCTGTGCTTTGACACCGTATAATACACGTGCTCTTATCTAAACTTTTAGTGGGTTGCTCGTGTTCGGACTGGTTTTAGGCGTCAGAGTGAAGACAAGAGCGCCGCGTTTTTGGCGAAGCAAGTAGAGGATGGGAGACGGGGAGCTCGCGGAGAAGCGGATCTCTCCGCTTAAGAACTTTGCGGCTGGAGGAGTCGGTGGCGCGTGCCTTCTGTTCGCGGGACACCCTCTCGACACCATCAAGGTGACTGATTCAAACTCTTAATGATGATCCATTTTAGCATGACGCATATGCTTCGTTTCGGTGCACATTCTGTATGGTTTGGGTATGCGTGTGCGCACGGGAATAGCAAGTGGTGGGAATATGTAGGCCTAATGCAGTTTGATGGAATGGAAACGTATTTGAATACCGTGTAGCGGTACGGCTTACATGCCGTGGGCGGTAAACCATTGAGCGGATTAGTGGAAGTTGGAAGTCCAGTTTTTAACCTGCTGATCTGTCAAGCTGGCAGGGTGAGATGTGTGGCTTCTTTCTCCCACGGCTACAGAGAAATGGCCGAAGGCTACAGAGAGAGACCGAGTAGGATGACCTTCTTGTAGGGTTTAGCGCGCTAGTGGAGTTGACTGCGTACCGTTAAGGCACCCTGCACGAAATTCCCCAGCTCCTTTCGCATTATAAGAGAGGGTGAGTGAGGGGGGGGGGTACGTTTGTCTTTATTGTGACAGGCGGTGAGTATTTATATCTAACCTGTAGGCTGTTCCCTTCTGGGGTAAGAGTTGTTCCCACAGCAGACAGAGTATCACTCTGCCTGCTGTCTGTCAGACCAGCAGATGAAGGGAGATCCTTCTTCTGGTTGCAGATAAGATATGGGCGTGTCTTACCACACTCTGTGGTGCTTCCTTATCTGTGACCACACCTTCTCCTACCAGTCCTAGCCCTCCGCACACACTCACACACATATACATGCTGACACACACAACCACACAACATGTTACAGGTGTGTGTGTTTACAGGTGAGGTGACAGGAGTGTGTGTGTGTTTACAGGTGAGGTGACAGGAGTGTGTGTGTGTTTACAGGTGAGGTGACAGGAGTGTGTGTGTGTTTACAGGTGAGGTTACAGACACAGCCTAAAGTCCACTCTGGTCATGGGGTTCTCTACACAGGGGCGTATGATTGCTTCCGCAAGACAGTTTCCAAAGAGGTAAACAAACACACATACAGTACATTCACACACACACCCACAGTCACGCACACACGCATACACACACGCACACACACCACGCACACACTCACATGTGTATGGTGTGTGTGGTATGTATTGTGTGTGTGTGTGCAGGGCGTGTTGGGGCTGTATAAGGGGATGGGAGCCCCTCTGGCTGGGGTCGCTCCTATGATGGCCATCAGCTTCTTTGGCTTCGGTCTGGGGAAGCAGCTCCAGCAGTCGGATCCCAGCAAGCCCCTAACGTGAGTCTGTCTTCCTGCCTGCCTGCCTGCCTGCCTGCCTGTCTTACTGTCTGTCTGTCTGTCTGTCTGTCTGTCTGTCTGTCTGTCTGTCTGTCTGTCTGTCTGTCTGTCTGTCTGTCTGTCTGTCTGTCTGTCTGTCTGCCTGCCTGCCTGCCTGCCTGCCTGCCTGCCTGCCTGCCTGCCTGCCTGCCTGTCTGCCTGTCTGCCTGCCTGCCTGCCTGCCTGCCTGCCTGCCTGCCTGCCTGCCTGCCTGCCTGCCTGCCTGCCTGCCTGCCTGTCTGTCTGTCTGTCTGTCTGCCTGTCTTCCTGTCTGTCTGCTTGTCTGCCTGCCTGTCTGCCTGTCTGTCTGTCTGTCTTCTTGTCTGTCTTCTTGTCTGTCTTCCTGTCTGTCTGTCTGCTTCCTGTCTGTTTTCCTGTCTGTCTCCCTGTCTGTCTGTCTTCTTGTCTGTCTTCCTGTCTGTCTGTCTGCTTCCTGTCTGTCTGTCTGTCTGTCTGTCTGTCTGTGTTTGCATGTGTTCAGATGATACTTTAGTGTGTTTGTGTAAGTGTGTGTTCAGATGATACTTTAGTGTGTTTGTGTAAGTGTGTGTTCAGATGATACTTTAGTGTGTTTGTGTAAGTGTCTCCACTGCTGGTGTTAATGTGTGTTTAGAATAGTTGGCATAAGAACTCTAAATATAACTGCGTTTGTGGGCCTCAACATTGGCTGTCACCCTCCCCACCCCCTTCACTCTCACCCCCCTCCCTCCCCTAATCTCCCCTCTCTGTGTGTGTGTGTGTGTGTGTGTGTGTGTGTGTGTGTGTGTGTGTGTGTGTGTGTGTGTGTGTGTGTGTGTGTGTGTGTGTGTGTGTGTGTGTGTGTGTGTGTGTGTGTGTAGGTATGCTCAGGTCTATCTGGCTGGGTGTCTGGCTGGGGTCTTTACCACCGTCATCGTGGCTCCGGGAGAAAGAGTCAAGTGCTTATTGCAGGCAAGACACATGAGATGATGTTTGTGTGTGTTTTTGTGTGGGTATTTGTGCAGGTGTGTGTTTGTGAATAATTTATGTTTTGTTGATTCAATTTATTATTTTAAACTACAGGTTGTTGCCAACATAGTAAAAATATAGATTGTGTGTGTCTGTGTGCGTGTGGGTTCTGTGTCTGTATGTATGTATGTGTGTGTATACGTGTATGTGCGTGTGTGTGTGTTCCAGGTGCAGGCCAGTGGGGGTCAGCGGAGGTATGCGGGTCCTCTGGCCTGTGCTGTCAGTCTCTACAGGAAGCAGGGGATCCGCAGCGTGTACAAGGGCACCGTCCTCACACTCCTCAGAGGTTACAGAGAGAGACTGTTTGTTTGTGTGATTGTTTGTGTGTGTGTGTGGGTGTCTGTGTGTGTGTGGGTGTCTGTGTGCATGTGTGTGTGTGTGTGTGTGTGTGTGTGTGTGTGTGTGCGTGTGTGTGTGTCTATGTTCTTTGCTTTTTGTGATGCTGATAAATAACTATGAAGGTTAAACGTTAGTCCTGCGACAGGAAGTAAAGCAATGTAAAATAATGTAACAGGAAGTAACTAGTTGTACAGGAAGTAAAACAATGTAAAATAATGTAACAGGAAGTAACTAGCTGTACAGGAAGTAAAGCAATGTAAAATAATGTAACAGGAAGTAACTAGCTGTACAGGAAGTAAAACAATGTAAACTGAAAGTAATACATTCTGCATTCATACATGTTACATTGTTAGTTCATGTTACAGTCTGCTACTACCTATTACATTCTAAAAAGACCAAACAGAAAATAACATAAATGAAAAATATTTTACAGAAAGTAACAGTAGGTAAAATGAAGTAACAACACGGGTAGTGGGATGTTAGAATGTAACAGGAAGTAATAGGATGTCCCTCCTGACTGGTCTCCCTCCTGTGTAACTGGTCTTCCTCCTGTGTGACTGGTCTCCCTCCTGTGTGACTGGTTTCCCTCCTGTGTAACTGGTCTTCCTCCTGTGTGACTGGTCTTCCTCCTGTGTGACTGGTCTCCCTCCTGTGTGACTGGTCTTCCTCCTGTGTGACTTGTCTTCCTCCTGTGTGACTGGTCTTCCTCCTGTGTGACTGGTCTCCCTCCTGTGTAACTGGTCTTCCTCCTGTGTGACTGGTCTCCCTCCTGTGTGACTGGTTTCCCTCCTGTGTGACTGGTCTTCCTCCTGTGTGACTGGTCTCCCTCCTGTGTGACTGGTCTCCATCCTCTGTGACTGGTCTCCCTCCTGTGTGACTGGTTTCCCTCCTGTGTGACTGGTCTTCCTCCTGTGTGACTTGTCTTCCTCCTGTGTGACTGGTCTTCCTCCTGTGTGACTGGTCTCCCTCCTGTGTGACTGGTCTCCATCCTCTGTGACTGGTCTCCCTCCTGTGTGACTGGTTTCCCTCCTGTGTGACTGGTCTTCCTCCTGTGTGACTTGTCTTCCTCCTGTGTGACTGGTCTTCCTCCTGTGTGACTGGTCTCCCTCCTGTGTGACTGGTCTCCATCCTCTGTGACTGGTCTCCCTCCTGTGTGACTGGTTTCCCTCCTGTGTGACTGGTCTTCCTCCTGTGTGACTTGTCTTCCTCCTGTGTGACTGGTCTTCCTCCTGTGTGACTGGTCTTCCTCCTGTGTGACTGGTCTTCCTCCTGTGTGACTGGTCTTCCTCCTGTGTGACTGGTCTTCCTCCTGTGTGACTGGTCTTCCTCCTGTGTGACTGGTCTTCCTCCTGTGTGACTGGTCTTCCTCCTGTGTGACTTGTCTTCCTCCTGTGTGACTGGTTTCCCTCCTGTGTGACTGGTCTTCCTCCTGTGTGACTGGTCTTCCTCCTGTGTGACTGGTCTTCCTCCTGTGTGACTTGTCTTCCTCCTGTGTGACTGGTCTTCCTCCTGTGTGATTGGTCTCCCTCTCAGATGTTCCCTCCAATGGCCTGTACTTCCTCACTTATGAGTACCTGAAGACCTTACTGACAGCCGAGGGTGAAAGGTCAGTCCCTGCCGCCATGCCAACACCACTATGTTGTGCATACAGTACATACATATATCTACAGTCTGGAGGCTGCTTTAGAGGCTGTAGTAGAGGCTATGGTAGAGGCTGAGGTAGAGATGTGTGTGTATATATATATATATGTGTGTGTGTGTGTGTGTGTGTGTGTGTGTGTGTGTGTGTGTGTGTGTGTGTGTGTGTGTGTGTGTGTGTGTGTGTGTGTGTCAGCGTGTCTCAGCTCAGTACTCCCAGGATCCTCCTGGCAGGTGGAGTAGCCGGCGTCCTCAACTGGGTCATCGCTCTCCCCCCCCGACGTCCTCAAGTCCAACTTCCAGACAGGTCAGCTGGTGTGGGGTCAAGGGGGATGCAGACAGGTCAGCTGGTGTGGGGTCAAGGGGGAGGCAGGTCAGCTGGTGTGGGGTCAAGGGGGAGGCAGGTCAGCTGGTGTGGGGTCAAGGGGGAGGCAGACAGGTCAGCTGGTGTGGGGTCAAGGGGGAGGCAGGTCAGCTGGTGTGGGGTCAAGGGGGAGGCAGACAGGTCAGCTGGTGTGGGGTCAAGGGGGATGCAGACAGGTCAGCTGGTGTGGGGTCAAGGGGGAGGCACGTGGCAGCAGCAGTGTTGCTATGGTGACTCTAAGCAACCAGAGCAGCCCTCTGTCCCAACACTGACCTCTGAAATAATGTGTCATAAACATTGTCAAACACAGGCATGTTCCTTCTAAGTTGACCCCTTACAAAGTGTTTGTGCGTGTGTATGTGTGTGTTTAAGTCTGTTTGCGTGTTTATGTGTGTATGGTGTATGTGTCCTAATGTGTGTGTGTATATGGTGTGTGTGTGTGTATATGGTGTGTGTGTGTGTGTGTATATGGTGTGTGTGTGTACGTGTCCTAATGTGTGTGTATATGGTGTGTGTGTGTGTATATGGTGTGTGTGTGTGTCATATTGTGTGTGTGTGTATATGGTGTGTGTGTGTATGTGTCCTAATGTGTGTGTATGGTGTGTGTGTGTACGTGTCCTAATGTGTGTGTGTATGGTGTGTGTGTGTCTGTGTATATGGTGTGTGTGTGGTGTGTGTGTGTGTGTGTACGTGTCCTAATGTGTGTGTGTATGGTGTGTGTGTCCTAATGTGTGTATGGTGTGTGTGTGTGTACGTGTCCTAATGTGTGTGTATATGGTGTGTATGTGTATATGGTGTGTGTGTGTACGTGTCCTAATGTGTGTGTATTGGTGTGTGTATGTACGTGTCCTAATGTGTGTGTATATGGTGTGTGTGTGTGTGTGTATATGGTGTGTGTGTCATAATGTGTGTGTGTATATGGTGTGTGTGTGTACGTGTCCTAATGTGTGTGTATATGGTGTGTGTGTGTGTATATGGTGTGTGTGTATATGGTGTGTGTGTGTGTGTGTATATGGTGTGTGTGTGTATGTGTCCTAATGTGTGTGTATATGGTGTGTGTGTGTGTGTGTGTATGGTGTGTGTGTGTATGGTGTATATGGTGTGTGTATGGTGTGTGTGTATATGGTGTGTGTACGTGTCCTAACGTGTGTATATGGTGTGTGTGTGTGTATATGGTGTGTGTGTGTGTGTGTATATGGTGTGTGTGTGTGGTGTGTGTGTATATGGTGTGTGTGTGTGTGTGGTGTGTGTGTGCAGCTGCAGATGGCAGGTATCGGGGCCTGGTGGATGTGCTGAAGGAGCTGTTGAAGGACGAGGGTCCTAACGTGTGTATATGGTGTGTGTGTGTGTCCTAACGTGTGTATATGGTGTGTGTGTGTGTCCTAACGTGTGTATATGGTGTGTGTGTGTGCAGCTGCAGATGGCCGGTATCGGGGCCTGGTGGATGTGCTGAGGGAGCTGTTGAAGGACGAGGGGCCCAGAGCGCTCTACAAGGGCTTCAATGCCGTGTTCCTAAGAGCCTTCCCTGCCAACGCCGTAAACACTCAACACTCAACATCAGTTATTACTGCTCAGTTATTAGGTGTGCTTGCCTTTGGCAAGAGCACAACCTATTGTTATCTCACATAGATATTTATTATTATTTTTTCACCCCTAAAAAAACTAGAATATTTGCTACATAGACAATGTCGGTGTTAAAATGTACATATTGGTCCCGTTGGCTTGTATTCGCGTAAACGTTCCGTTTGACGGTTTAGGTATAGTTTAAGATTTTGTGGAAGCTAACGGTGGATAACTAGCTAGCAGAAACATCACTAATGTCACAACAAACGTGTGATTACCTGTAGTAAAACATTAGTTCAGCAGCTTGTTAACTTCTGGGAGATAGCTATAGGCTAACTACCTAAACAAGAACCCCCCTCAAGAATAATAATGATGTTATATCCTATATTGCTATAATATAGGATATATTGTCTGTAATATACTGTAATCTCTCTCTCTGTTTCAGGCTTGTTTCCTGGGATTTGAGTTTGCTCTGAAGGGTTTGAACTGGCTGGCTCCCAGCTGGTGAACACTCTTAAGTCTGTCTGTCTGTGACTGTGCGTAAATGCGTGTGTGGGTATGTGTGTGAGTGTACGTGTGTGTGTACGTGTGTGTGTGTGTACGTGTGTGTGTGTGTGTGTGTCATCCTCCTCAGCTCCATGGTCCTCTACCTCAGCAAGTTGCTTCTGCAACAGTTCTATAGGATTGTGAAGTATCCTACATATGCAGTGTAAATATACATTGTATATTTGTACGTATGTTTCATGTTGTTATTGTGAGGATAAAGGCCCTTTTAAACACAACATGACAACGGCACCACTGCGCCCTGAAACCAAGTGTTTCCAACAGCTTGCTGCTGCAGCGAGGAAAGCGAGTGAGCTACACATTTCTAACTATGTAGGACACAGCAGTCAGTTTCGAAAACAATATGTCTGTGACTCCTCTGAACACCTAGATCCTGACTCAGCGCAAACCATGTCTGATAAGGCCTTAGGAATCACAATCAGAAAGGGTTTTATTCGCCATGAAAGTTTGCAGACAAGGAATTTACTTTGGCAGGAAGGTGCATACATTAAACTTAAAACTTAAATATGTGGTCTAACTATACTAAAGGTACAAGTCTAACTAATATTAATAACATATATAAAATATAAAGTAGACAAATAATTTACAATACAAAAATACTAATAGTACAAGAGATACAAATAGTACAAAGATACAAATAGTACAAAGATACAAATAGTGTAATATAGTGCAATTACAATGTGGCAAGGTGTCATTGTGCAGATTGTGAATGAAGTCAGTGTGAGCTCTTGGCCTTGTTGAAGAGGCCAACAGCGGATGGCTTTGTGGTGTGTGGCATTGGACATGATGGACCGCAGCCTTCTGCCGGAGGGGAGTGACTGAAACTGTGTGTCCAGGGTGGGAGGAGTCGGCCACAATCTTCCTCGCATGCCTCAGGGTCCTCGAGGTGTGCAGGTTCTCGAGGGTAGGCAGATTGCCGAAATCCACAACCATCTCCACTGTCTTAAGAGCATTGAGCTGTAGGTTGTTCTGGCTGCACCAGGTCACCAGGTTGTCAGCTTCCCACCTGTAATCAGACTCGTCCCCGTCAGAGATGAGCCCAATGAGGGTGGTGTCGACTGCAAACTTCAGGAGTTGGACAGACGGATGACTGGAGGTGCAGCTGTTGGTGTACAGGGAGAAGAGCAGAGGAGAAAGGACGCAGCCCTGAGGTGATCCGGTGCTGATGGGCCGGGAGTCAGAGACGTGTGTTCCCATCTTAACTCACTGCTTCCTGTCAGACAGGAAGTCTGTGATCCACCTGCAGGTGGAATCAGGCACGTTCAGCTGGGAGAGCTTGTCCTGAAGCAGGGCGGGGATGATGGTGTTGAAGGCAGAGCTGAAGTCCACAAACAGGATCCTGGCGTGTGTGTGCGTGTGTGTGAGTGTGTGTGTGCGTGTGTGTGCGTGTGTGTGTGCGTGTGTGTGCGTGTGTGTGTGTAGGATGCTGGGGAGTCCAGGTGCTGTAGCCCTGGAAGTGGAGGGCCATGTTACCTGCATCGTCCACAGACCTGTTGGCTCTGTAGGCAAACTGCAGGGGGTCCAGGAGAGGGTCTGTGCACCAGGCGCTCAAAATACATCACCACAGAGGTCAGGGCGATGGGTCTGCAGTCATATAGTCCTGTTGGCCTTTTGGGCACAGGGATGATGGTGGAGGATTGAGACTGACGATGTTTAACTGTTTTTTAAGAATATCTGAAATGCACATTGCAATAAGAATCAACTATAAAAAATGTCATGACTTAATCACAATTTTGTAGAATGCATCAATTTGTGTAACAAAACATGTTTAAACCCCTCTAGATCTGAATCATTGTGCACATTGTTCAAGTGTAATGAGCAGATTTTGTAAGCCTTTTTAAATAAAATGAGCAAATTGTTTGTATTCAATATAGTAAGTAGAATTACATCCTTTGCTTTGCTGTGATATTTTTTTTAAGGCTGTGACCTTTGACCTGGGTTGTTGACGCTGGTTGCCAACGTTATCATAAACCGGAAAAGGTGAAACGGGGAAACAGAAGCAGAAGCGCTAACAAACGTAGAGACAACAACATAGCGTTCTTTAAATTATTTGTAAATGATCAAACGATCAGAATGATTTGAAATAGCACAATTATATGTCCAAGTCAGCATGAACTACGGTACCCACAATTCATATCGAGAGAAATCTCTTCCGGGGTTGATAACCTTG
The DNA here is from genome assembly GCA_903064625.1 of Mallotus villosus. NCBI lineage: Eukaryota > Metazoa > Chordata > Actinopteri > Osmeriformes > Salangidae > Mallotus > Mallotus villosus. Next base: position 38,740 of record CAEFZP010002207.1, read on the forward strand.
CCAAGCTTTCAGGCGAAAGGTAAGGTGCCAACCATCAACACTAATCGTTTAATATTTTATCGCAGAAACGTCTACAAACGTTTTTATAACGGAAAAACTAAAATATATAGCCTAAATATTAGGTGAATGTCTTCTGAAAAATGTTAGGCTATGTGCGTTACTGTAGATAAGTAAATATGACCCATGCATGTTCCAGCGGCTGTGTTAGCTAGAGCTAGTCTAGCTACTTTATCTAACAGTTGAAACCCAATGATATGCATGGACAGATGTAACATGAACACTAACCTTGCTAAAACAGTAGGAAATGGGTTTGTTAACGCAAGCATTCGCAGGTGTTCAACAGACTGAAAACTCTTGACAGTATTAGCTGAGAAAAGAAAAATAAGGTAACCGTCTAACAGTTCGTGTTATGTGTCACGTAGCTTAAATGCCAATCAGAATCAGAAATCAGAATCAAAAAGGGATTTATTCGCCATGAAAGTTAGCACAGACAAGGAATTTGCTTTGGCAGGAAGGTGCATACAATAAACATATAGGAACCTTCAATTTAAATATGTGGACTATCTATACTAAATAAGTGGACTATTTATACTAAAGAGGAATTAGAATTAAAATATAAGTTGCCTAATTTACAATATGAAAATACAAATATGACAAAAGATAACAAATGTACAAGATGCAGTAATGTAGTGCAGAATGTGTTTTAAGCAGGAAGTCATTAAAGTAATTTAAAGTCATTTAATGCGTACATGGCCAATACGGAATCTAGATTTATCCTGTTTGAAACACAGTTTCAAGTCAAATGTTCTGCCTTTGTGACCTGCCTGCCTGCCTGTGTGTGTGTGTGTGTGTGTGTGTGTGTGTGTGTGTGTGTGTGTGTGTGTGTGTGTGTGTGTGTGTGTCAGTCAGGTGGATGCCAGCTGTGGAGAGCTGCCATGCCCCTGGAGGTGAGATGGCCGTTCCCACAGCGCCCCCTGCTGCCCTGGAGGATCAGCAGCTCTCTGGTGATGGGCATGGTGGGAACCTACGCATACTTCTGGACCAGTAAGATTCCTTCTCTCAGGACACACAATATATACAGACATATCCAGTGGTCTCTCCAGAGTATATGAACTACCTGTCTGTCTCCAGAGTATATGAACTACCTGTCTGTCTCCAGAGTATATGAACTACCTGTCTGTCTCCAGAGTATATGAACTACCTGTCTGTCTCCAGAGTATATGAACTACCTGTCTGTCTCCAGAGTATATGAACTACCTTTCTGTCTCCAGAGTATATGAACTACCTGTCTGTCTCCAGAGTATATGAACTACCTGTCTGTCTCCAGAGTATATGAACTACCTGTCTGTCTCCAGAGTATATGAACTACCTGTCTGTCTCCAGAGTATATGAACTACCTGTCAGTTCATAACCAGGACGTCCTGTTGGACCTTGTTGACCACCGGCCCCCAGACACGCCCCTTATCACCCTGTCCAATCACCAGTCCTGCATGGACGACCCTCACATCTGGGGTAAACAGACACTCCTGCACACACTCCTGAACACACACACACACTCCTGCACACACTCCTGATCATCCACATCTGAACACACACACACACTCCTGATCATCCACTCCTGAACACACACACACACTCCTGCACACACTCCTGAACACACACACACACACCTGATCATCCACATCTGAACACACACACACACTCCTGATCATCCACTCCTGAACACACACACACACTCCTGATCATCCACTCCTGAACACACACACACACTCCTGATCATCCACTCCTGAACACACACACACACTCCTGATCATCCACATCTGAACACACACACTCCTCCACGTCATATTCTCCCTCTTGCTCTTCATGTCTCTCCTCCTCGTTAGGGGTGCTGAGACTGAGACACTTGTGGAACTTCAATAAGATGCGCTGGTGAGTTCTGCTACTAATCTGATTGGTTCTTGTGTAACTTCTGTGTTCTCTGATTGGTTCTTGTGTAATATTTGTGTTCTCTGGTGTATGATTGACCAGGACCCCAACAGCTTCAGACATCTGTTTCACTAAAGAGTTCCACTCTCACTTCTTCAGCCGCGGCAAGTGTGTGCCTGTTTGCAGAGGTTAGTGTGTGTGTGTGTGTGTGTGTGTGTGTGTGAATGTGTGTGAATGGCGAAGTTAGTGTGTGTGAATGCCAACGTGTGTGTTTGCTTCTGTGATGGTGTGTGTGTGTGTGCTGTGATACAGGAGATGGTGTCTGGTGCAGTGATACAGGAGATGGTGTGTGTGTGTGTGTGTGTGTGTGTGTGTGTGTGTGGTGTGTGTGTGTGTGTGTGTGTGTGTGTGTGTGTGTGTGTGTGTGTGTGTGTGTGTGTGCTACAGGGGATGGAGTTTATCAGAAAGGCATGGACTTCATCCTGGACAAGCTGAACAGAGGAGAATGGGTTCATATCTTTCCAGAAGGTACAGCACCACTGTCTCTCTCCCTCCTTTCTCATCTCTCATTTCTCTGTCATTCATCTCTTCCATCTGTAATTCGAAATCTTTCTCCTTTCCCCTTCAGGGAAAATCAACACATCAGAAGAGGCGTTACGTTTAAAATGGGGTGAGACTGATTACGATGGCTGTAATTAGGACCAATCCCAATACTACCCCTTACCCCTAGCCCTTACCCCTAGCCCTTACCCCTTGCCCTTACCCCTAGCCCTTACCCCTAGCCCTTACCCCTAGCCCTTACCCTTACCCCTAGCCCTTACCCCTACCCCTTACCCCTAGCCCTTACCCCTAGCCCTTACCCCTAGCCCTTACCCCTAACCCCTACCCCTAACCCCTAGCCCTTACCCCTAGCCCTTACCCCTAGCCCTTACCCCTAGCCCTTACCCCTAGCCCTTACCCCTAGCCCTTACCCCTAGCCCTTACCCCTAGCCCTTACCCCTAGCCCTTACCCCTACCCCTACCCCTAGCCCTTACCCCTAGCCCTTACCCCTAGCCCTTACCCCTAGCCCTTACCCCTAGCCCTTACCCTTAGCCCTTAGCCCTAGCCCTTACCCCTAGCCCTTACCCCTAGCCCTTACCCCTAGCCCTTACCCTTAGCCCTTACCCCTAGCCCTTACCCTTAGCCCTTACCCCTAGCCCTTACCCCTAGCCCTTACCCTTAGCCCTTACCCTTACCCCTAGCCCTAGCCCTTACCCCTAGCCCTTTCGTATGCGCGTTCACGTGAGAGCTAGTGGTGTCCCAACACTCTTTTTGAGCTAGGGGTAGGGCGAAGACGAAGGGGTATACACCCCTTAAAACCAAGTAATATCGGGTGCTTACTTGAAACCTAGGGCTATGTGAATACTGCGCGACCGGCAACAATGGCGGCCAGATCATCCAGAGAGTCCGATAAATGTAATGTTTTCGTCTATGGGTAAACTAAGGGCTAGGGGTAAGGGGGGGGTATTGGGATTGGCCGTTAGTCTGGATTGTTGGGTTCTAACATGTGGATGTTTCAGGTGTGGGCCGTTTAATAGCAGAGTGTTCTCTCAACCCCATCATACTGCCTCTCTGGCTTGTAGGTAAGGCTTCCTACTCACACTAACTCACACGCACACACACACACACACACACTCTCACCCGCATGCTCTCACACACACACACACACACACACACACACACACACACACACACTCTCACCCGCATGCTCTCACACACACACACACACACACACACTCTCACCCGCATGCTCTCACACACACACACACACCACACACACACACACACACACACACACACACACACTCTCACCCGCATGCTCTCACACACACACACACACACACACACACACACACACACACTCTCACCCGCATGCTCTCACACACACCACACACACACACACACACTCTCACCCGCATGCTCTCACACACACACACACACACACACACCACACACACACACACACACACACACACACACTCTCACCCGCATGCTCTCACACACACACACACACACACCACACACACACACACACACACACACACACACACACACACACACACTCTCACCCGCATGCTCTCACACACACACACACACACACACACACACACACTCTCACCCGCATGCTCTCTCACACACACACACACACACTCTCACCCGCATGCTCTCACTCACACACACACACACACACACACACCACACACACACCACACACACACACACACACACACACACACACACACACACACACCACACACACAGTGTATGACTGTGTTCCTTCTGTCTCAGGGATGGATGATGTTCTCCCCAACGAGCCGCCATACATCCCCCGCACTGGCAAGGTGAACACACACACACACACACACACACACACACACACACACACACACACACATACACACACACACACACATACACACACACATACATCCCCGCACTGGCAAGGTGAACACACACACACACACACACACACACACACACACATACATCCCCCGCACTGGCAAGGTGAACACACACACACACACACACACACACACACACACACACACACACATACATCCCCCGCACTGGCAAGGTGAACACACACACACACACACACACACATACACACACACACACATACATCCCCCGCACTGGCAAGGTGAACACACACACACACACACACATACACACACACACACACATACACACACACACACACATACATCCCCCGCACTGGCAAGGTGAACACACACACACACACACACACACACACACACACACACACACACACACACATCCCCCGCACTGGCAAGGTGAACACACACACACACACACACACACACACACACACATACATCCCCCGCACTGGCAAGGTGAACACACACACACACACACACACACACACACACATACATCCCCCGCACTGGCAAGGTGAACACACACACACACACACACACACACACACACACACACCACACACACACACACACACACACATCCCCCGCACTGGCAAGGTGAACACACACACACACACACACACACACACACACATACATCCCCCGCACTGGCAAGGTGAACACACACACACACACACACACATACACACACACACACATACATCCCCCGCACTGGCAAGGTGAACACACACTAACACACACACACACCACACACACACACACACACACACACACACATACATTCCCCGCACTGGCAAGGTGAACACACACTAACACACACACACACACACATATATATATATAAAGTATCTCACAAAAGTGAGTACACCCCTCACATTGTTGTAAATATTTGATTATATTTCAATTCCCGTGACAACACTGAAAAAATGACTCTTCGCTACAATGTAGTGAGTAGTGGGTAGTGAATGTACAACTTGTATAACAGTGTAAGTTTGCTGTCCCCTCAAAATAACTTGTGTGTGTGTGCGTGAGTGTGTGTGCGTGCAGGTGTGTGTGAGTGAGTGTGTGTGCGTGCAGGTGTGTGTGTGCGTGCAGGTGTGTGTAAGTGAGTGTGTATGTGTGTGTGTGAGTGCAGGTGTGTGTAAGTGAGTGTGTGTGTGCGTGCAGGTGAGTGTGCGTGTGTGTGCGCGCGCAGGTGTGTGTGCGTGCAGGTGTGTGTGTGCGTGCAGGTGTGTGTGCGTGCAGGTGTGTGTGTGTGTGTATGTGTGCGTGCAGGTGTGTGTGTGTGTGTGTGTATGTGTGCGTGCAGGTGAGTGTGTGTGTGTGTGTATGTGTGCGTGCAGGTGTGTGTGCGTGCAGGTGTGTGTGCGTGCGCGTGCAGGTGTGTGTGCGTGCGTGTGCAGGTGTGTGTGTGTGTCAGTGAGTGAGGGAGAGTAATGACTCGGTCTCCTCCTGTAGAGAATCACCATCCTGGTGGGAAAACCCTTCAGAGTGCATCACCTGGTGGAGGAACTGAGGGACGACAACCGGAGCCAGGTACACACATATACACACACAGTCACATACACACACATATACACACATATTATCATACACACCCGTATGTGTAATGTCACTACACTTACACATAGACTGTACACACACATACAAGTATACACACATGAGTACACGCACATATACAGACATACACAAACATGTACGCACACACACACACAAACACACACAGACACACTTGTGCATTTACACATGTACACACACCAGTCACACAAACACATCAAGGTAAGTGTGTTGTTCTCTCAGGTGGAGATGAGGAAGGTCCTGACAGATTTCGTCCAGGGGGAGTTTCGCAGCCTGAAGACCCAGGCAGAGGCCCTCCACTGTCAGGTCCACACCAGTACCTGATGCCCAGGCAGAGGCCCTCCACTGTCAGGTCCACACCAGTACCTGAGACCCAGGCAGAGGCCCTCCACTGTCAGGTCCACACCAGTACCTGAGACCCAGGCAGAGGCCCTCCACTGTCAGGTCCACACCAGTACCTGATGCCCAGGCAGAGGCCCTCCACTGTCAGGTCCACACCAGTACCTGAGGCCCAGGCAGAGGCCCTCCACTGTCAGGTCCACACCAGTACCTGATGCCCAGGCTGTCAGGTCCACACCAGTACCTGAGACCCAGGCAGAGGCCCTCCACTGTCAGGTCCACACCAGTACCTGATGCCCAGGCTGTCAGGTCCACACCAGTACCTGAGACCCATCCAGAGGCCCTCCACTGTCAGGTCCACACCAGTACCTGAGGCCCAGGCTTCTGGTGGGACTCAAATGTGTCACAACCATCAGGATAAGCACTCTTACTGAGACACACACACCCTCTCACTCCTGACCCTGCAGCTGGTGCCAAGTGGCTGCTCTCCTCCAGACCTTCCCATCCTGCATTTGACCGTCACCTCGGTACAGTTCAGTTGCAAAATCAAATTTTATTTAATTTCTCCTGGTTTTTGACATTTTGAAATTGACAGTTGGCCTCTGATGCCACTCCCCCCTTTCTCTATGTATATAATAAATATTAATTCTATTTTAGCTAAAAGAAAGATAACTTTTTATGCATTAAGGACTGATTCAAGGTTAAGTAAAAAAGGTTTGGTTGTTTTCTGAAAATAAATTGCCTTATTGGGGTCAACATACTTCGCCATAAATCAGCCAATAAAGTATGGATCTTTTCTACACTCGAAACTGGTGCCATGCAGATATATTAAATGTATTCTTATGACACTTAATATCTCTACACACCATACTCAACATCCTAATCTGGCAATATCATTATCTCGCAGTAGAGGCTGACCGGCGATTCAAATCTAAATGTATTTTTTATAGCCCTTTTTACACTCAAGCATGTCACAGAGGGCTTCACATATGCCCATAGAACTGCCCCTCAACCAACCTAAACCCTCAAGGAAGACAAGGAAAAACTCCCAGAAAAACTCACTGGAGGAAAATGGATTCCCAACCTGTGGGCAGCTAGAGTAATACAGGTTCTGCCAAACCAATGAAAACTAAAGTATAAAAAAAGAATAAATATTAGCATTTTATATATACTGTTGGTAAATGATTATTAAAATTCTTACTCATTTTAAAATGACATTTTGCCTTTAATTCATCATGACCGAAAAGCCAATAGTTACGTTTACCACATTGAAGAAAGACCAACTGACATTTCCGCCCTAACTTTTGCATAAGCTCACTTCAATAGGCTACACTATGCACGCATCACTTCCGCATATTGCATAAGCCAATTCAACAACTTCCGGTAGCGAGCAGTTGCGTTAGTTTTAAAATACAAAAGGTCGTTTTTGTTTGGGTGTTCTTCCCAAAATGCCAATTAACGATGTACATACTGGTAGGTTTCTATGGTTTCTATGGTGCTGCCCTTTAGGCTAAAGAAAGAGGGAAAATGGGATCAAATTGTACATTTCGAGGTAATGTAAGGTTTAGCTATCTAACTCACACATTAAAAGTAGCTAGCTAGACTAACTTTAGCTATCTAGGATTTGAGCAGTGACGTTAGCTAGGCTAGCTAGCTAACTATTTTATAATTACTCAATTATCTGTCAGCTTGCTTAGTCGTTAATGTTAACTTACACTAAATAATTGGTCTGTCATCATTTTCCCTATGGATAATGTAATGTAACATATTTCTCAGTTTCTAACAAAAATCAAGTAAATGCAAGTGGACCACGAAGTGGAAAAGGTCGGGAATGGCTGGTATAGACAATATATAAAGACAATATAAAGTGGAAACTTCATACTCAGAAGAGGGGTGAGGACTTGTAGCTACACATCAATGAATAAACCCTTTTACTGATGATCCAAATGGAGGAAAAGTAATATCTCTTAATAGAACTGTGAAGATGATTTACCCATGATTATCACCAAATACATTTATTCATTTAGCAGACGCTTTTATCCAAAGTGACTTCCAAGAGAGAGCTTTACAAAAGTGCATAGGTCACTGATCATAACAACGAGATATCCCCAACATTGCGGGTAGTCAAACATGAAGCATACATTGTGAAAAAACAAAAATAAGTGCCAAAGAAAGAATCATAAGAGCATGTAGTTAAACAAGTTACAATTAAACAACATGAACCTCAAAAAAGTGCAAGAGTGTACCTGTGGAAAGGCAAGCAACAGTAAAAAAAACTATTTAAAAAAAACGACTTCACAGCGAGTACAAGAATTTTAAATCAGTTACAGCTAACCAACAAAAGCAGCAAGTCTCTAAGTAAGAGTCATTGTGATCCTGGAGGAAACTAACATCATGTCCAGCAAATCATTCCTAGGTACCGTTGTATTCCCGGAACAAGTGTGTCTTGAGCCTTTTCTTGAAGGTGGGGAGACAGTCAGTGTCTCTGATGGAGGTGGGGAGATGATTCCACCATTGGGGGACCAGACAGGAGAAGAGCTTGTGTAGCATGTGTATTTTTATGATTGGAAATTGATGTCATCTCCAATGTAGGCCCACCCAACATCTTAATCTGTTTGCGTCATACCATCTTAATTTGGTCACATTATACCTTAAACTGGTGACATCACAATATCTTAATCTGGTGGCATTACATCTTAATTTGGTTAACAGAATTAAGGAAAAACTGAAAGACGAAATAATACAAAATGTAAGTAGGTACAGAATACTGTATGAATTCACGTTATTACAGACCGACTGACACCAGTCTCCATGTCTGGTCCTGGTTCAGTTAGACGCCACCGGATTTGAGACTGGACGGCACATTACAGAGGCCTGACAGGACGACCTCTGGCGGCCGGTGGAGGTACTGGCGACTCCGCCGCTAGCCTTGGTCCTGTACTGACGTCATCTCTTAGAATTAGATTCTCCAAACATGGCGACTGCAAGGATGCGAGCGGTCCTTCGCTCCTCGGTGCTATTTGCCGTTTTATTTGCCGTGTTACCCTCGACTACCGGCGAAGAACAGGTGCCTCTGATGCTATGGACAAGTGAAGGGTAAGTGCGGGCTTTCGGTTTTGTTGGTGCCTGTGTACTCGAGTAGGCCTACCGTTAACGAGTACCGTTACTTGACGTTTTGCCCTTCCTAATCCAAAAGATACCACCGTGTACAACAGCAACAACTACCGTCGCGAATATATGGAATGTTTGGTTTGATTATTGGTTATGTCACATTAAACGTTGTTAATACTATTATTCAACGCTGATCTAGCTCAATGATGTCCTGAAAAGGCAACCATCAATGATTTAGCGCACAGCACAGCAGGTGTGTAGCAGCTAGTGCTATGTACGTTCACGGTAGACGGCTCTGATGACCGACCCTGCAGCCGTTCAGAGAACCGAGGTGACCAACAAGGAATTTAAAGTGTGCTTCGGTTACGTTTAGCTTCATTATGCAAGGCCGCATAATACTGCCGGTTCTCTGCTCGTGGAACCTGACCCGTTCGATACTACACTACGGTAGAACAGCTTGGTAGTTAATATTTCTTAATGTATTTCAGTGGTCGATTAAGGAACGGTCTATAAGCACAGAGCACAGGCACCAACAGTAAAATATCTCAAGGAATGTATAGGTCAACAGTAACCTCAACTACACTATTACATAGTACAAGTCTTATGAGACAACAGTAGAATCTCAAGTATAGCATCCAGAGAGAGGAGCAGGTGTTACAGTCCATCCAGAGAGAGGAGCAGGTGTTACAGTCCATCCAGAGAGAGGAGCAGGTGTTACAGTCCATCCAGAGAGAGGAGCAGGTGTTACAGTCCATCCAGAGAGAGGAGCAGGTGTTACAGTCCATCCAGAGAGAGGAGCAGGTGTTACAGTCCATCCAGAGAGAGGAGCAGGTGTTACAGTCCATCCAGAGAGAGGAGCAGGTGTTACAGTCCATCCAGAGAGAGGAGCAGGTGTTACAGTCCATCCAGAGAGAGGAGCAGGTGTTACAGTCCATCCAGAGAGAGGAGCAGGTGTTACAGTCCATCCAGAGAGAGGAGCAGGTGTTACAGTCCATCCAGAGAGAGGAGCAGGTGTTACAGTCCATCCAGAGAGAGGAGCAGGTGTTACAGTCCATCCAGAGAGAGGAGCAGGTGTTACAGTCCATCCAGAGAGAGGAGCAGGTGTTACAGTCCATCCTTGTCTTCAGCAGGTCTGCTGCCTCGTCCCTGGCTCCGCCCCTGGCTCCGCCCCCAGCAGGTCACATTGTTGGCAGCGCTCAGCTGGGCTCTTACCTGGAGACGGTCCTGAACTCCTCCCCTCGCAACCTCCTCCTCTTCCTGCAGGACAAGGTGAGAGAGCCCCGGCTCCAGACCGTCCTCTGGGGTCTCCTGGGGGAATTTGTAGTCACTCCTTGTTCTGTGGTGATATGCTGGCCTCTGTGTACACTCTGTTCTGCCCTATGTCTAACCTCTCTCACTCTCCCTCTATCTCTCACCCTCTCTCTCTCACCCTCTCTCTCACCTTCTCTCTCCCTCTTACTCTCTCTCTTTCACCCTCTCTCTCTCACCCTCTGTCTCTCACCCTCTCTCCCTCTATCTCACCCTCTCTCTCTCACCCTCTCTCTCACCTTCTCTCTCCCTCTCACTCTCTCTCTTTCACCCTCTCTCTCTCACCCTCTCTCCCTTAATCTCACGCATTCATCTATCTCTTCTGAACCAACAACATTCTGATTAATAGCCCAAATCCCTAAGCGCTCAGCCATCTGACTGCTTGTATATGTGAGTGTGTTGTGCTCCTCTTAACGTCTCCTCTCTGCCTGCCAGATGAGTGTGGAGGACTTCACTGTGTATGGAGGCGCCTTCGGCAACAAGCAGGACAGTGCCTTTCCTAACCTGGAGGTGTGTCCTTACATCTACACACACTCACACACATGTATACACATGCTCTCTCTCTCACACACACACACACACACACACACACACACACTCGTATCTTGACGGTGCCCTCTGTGGCCTGTTGGGGTTAGTTTCGACTGTAACAGGGATGTTGTTCCTGTGTTGTCCTCCAGAAGGCGCTGCTGTCGTGTTCCTCCCCTCTTGTGCTTCCTGCCGTGTCCGGACTGGCCTCCAGCACTGTGATTGGCCAGCTGCAGGACCAGTTGGAGACCTCTCCTCTCTACATGGACGCTGACACTCTGGCCCAGCTCCGCCTCAACGCCTCCAGCCCCGCCCTGCTGGTGTTCAGACTGCCCTACAGTACTGGGTACACACACACACACACACACACACACACACACACACACACACACACACACACACACACACACAGCCCCGCCCTGCTGGTGTTCAGACTGCCCTACAGTACTGGGTACACACACACACACACAGACACACACACACACACACACATCACACACACATCACACACACACACACACACACACACACACACACACATCACACACACATCACACACACATCACACACACACACACACACACACACACACACCACACACACACACACACACACACACACACACACACACACACACACACACACACACACACACACACACACACACACACACACACACGCGACTTACTGTAAGTACAGGGACATTCCCCCTGAGGCAAGTAGGGTAAAGTGCCTTGCCCAAGGACACAACGTAATTTTTCATAGCCTGACAACCATCTGATTAATAGCCCGATTCCCTAAGCACTCAGCCATCTGACACACATGGATACACACACACACACGCAGACACACGGATACACACACATACATGCAGACACGCACACACTTATACACACAAACAGTAGGTATGGCTTAACTAACAGTGGGTGTGGTCTCTTTCAGGGCAGACCTGATGTCAGTGAAGGAGGTGCTCAGTGGGAACGGTGAGTTATCCACGGTACTTCCTGTTAGCTACGGTACTTCCTGTCATGAAGACAGGAACGGTGAGTTAGCTACGGTACTTCCCGTTAGCTACGGTACTTCCTGTTAGCTACGGTACTTCCTGTCATGAAGACAGGAACGGTGAGTTAGCTACAGTACTTCCTGTTAGCTACAGTACTTCCTGTTAGCTACGGTACTTCCCATTAGCTACGGTACTTCCTGTTAGCTACGGTACTTCCTGTCATGAAGACAGGAACGGTGAGTTAGCTACAGTACTTCCTGTTAGCTACGGTACTTCCTGTTAGCTACGGTACTTCCTGTCATGAAGACAGGAACGGTGAGTTAGCTACAGTACTTCCTGTTAGCTACAGTACTTCCTGTCAGCTTCCTGTCACCAGAGAAACAGGCAGTTACATTTACATTTATGCATTTAGCAGACACTTTTATCCAAAGCGACTTACAAAAAGAGAACTTACAAAAACATAAACAACAAGATAGCCCCAAACATTGCAGGTAACCAAAACATGAGTCCCAAAGGGAAGAACCATAAGAGCATGTAGTAAACAAGATACAATTAAACCTTGAAAAGTGCAAGGGTGTACCCGTGGAAGAAAGCAACAAAAAATATATTACACAGCAAGTACAAGTTTTAAGACAGTTACAACTAACCAACAAGAGCAACAAGTCTCTCAATAAGAGTCATTGTGATCCTGGAGGAACATCAGGTCCAGCCAAACATTCCTAACTGCCATTGTAGGGTTAGTTTTAGGCCTTAACATTACAGTATATAGGGTTAGGGTTAGGCCTTAACATTACAGTGTATAGGGTTAGGGTTAGGCCTTAACATTACAGTATATAGGGTTAGGGTTAGGCCTTAACATTACAGTCTATAGGGTTAGGGTTAGGCCTTAACATTACAGTCTATAGGGTTAGGGTTAGGCCTTAACATTACAGTATATAGGGTTAGGGTTAGGCCTTAACATTACAGTGTATAGGGTTAGGGTTATGCCTTAACATTACAGTCTATAGGGTTAGGGTTGGGCCTTAACATTACAGTGTATAGGGTTAGGGTTAGGCCTTAACATTACAGTATATAGGGTTAGGGTTAGGCCTTAACATTACAGTATATAGGGTTAGGGTTAGGCCTTAACATTACAGTATATAGGGTTAGGCCTTAACATTACAGTCTATAGGGTTAGGGTTAGGCCTTAACATTACAGTGTATAGGGTTAGGGTTAGGCCTTAACATTACAGTATATAGGGTTAGGGTTAGGCCTTAACATTACAGTCTATAGCGTTAGGGTTAGGCCTTAACATTACAGTCTATAGGGTTAGGCCTTAACATTACAGTGTATAGGGTTAGGGTTAGGCCTTAACATTACAGTATATAGGGTTAGGGTTAGTCCTTAACATTACAGTGTATAGGGTTAGGGTTAGGCCTTAACATTACAGTCTATAGGGTTAGGGTTAGGCCTTAACATTACAGTATATAGGGTTAGGGTTAGGCCTTAACATTACAGTATATAGGGTTAGGGTTATGCCTTAACATTACAGTCTATAGGGTTAGGGTTAGGCCTTAACATTACAGTGTATAGGGTTAGGGTTAGGCCTTAACATTACAGTATATAGGGTTAGGGTTAGGCCTTAACATTACAGTATATAGGGTTAGGGTTAGGCCTTAACATTACAGTATATAGGGTTAGGCCTAAACATTACAGTCTATAGGGTTAGGGTTAGGCCTTAACATTACAGTGTATAGGGTTAGGGTTAGGCCTTAACATTATATTATATAGGGTTAGGGTTAGGCCTTAACATTACAGTGTATAGGGTTAGGGTTAGGCCTTAACATTACAGTATATAGGGTTAGGGTTAGGCCTTAACATTACAGTGTATAGGGTTAGGGTTAGGCCTTAACATTACAGTATATAGGGTTAGGGTTAGGCCTAAACATTACAGTCTATAGGGTTAAGGTTAGGCCTTAAAATTACAGTATATAGGGTTAGGGTTAGGCCTTAACATTACAGTATACAGGGTTAGGGTTAGGCCTTAACATTACAGTCTATAGGGTTAGGGTTGGGCCTTAACATTACAGTATATAGGGTTAGGCCTTAACATTACAGTGTATAGGGTTAGGGTTAGGCCTTAACATTACAGTATATAGGGTTAGGGTTAGTCCTTAACATTACAGTGTATAGGGTTAGGGTTAGGCCTTAACATTACAGTCTATAGGGTTAGGGTTAGGCCTTAACATTACAGTATATAGGGTTAGGGTTAGGCCTTAACATTACAGTATATAGGGTTAGGGTTATGCCTTAACATTACAGTCTATAGGGTTAGGGTTAGGCCTTAACATTACAGTGTATAGGGTTAGGGTTAGGCCTTAACATTACAGTATATAGGGTTAGGGTTAGGCCTTAACATTACAGTATATAGGGTTAGGGTTAGGCCTTAACATTACAGTATATAGGGTTAGGCCTAAACATTACAGTCTATAGGGTTAGGGTTAGGCCTTAACATTACAGTGTATAGGGTTAGGGTTAGGCCTTAACATTATATTATATAGGGTTAGGGTTAGGCCTTAACATTACAGTGTATAGGGTTAGGGTTAGGCCTTAACATTACAGTATATAGGGTTAGGGTTAGGCCTTAACATTACAGTGTATAGGGTTAGGGTTAGGCCTTAACATTACAGTATATAGGGTTAGGGTTAGGCCTAAACATTACAGTCTATAGGGTTAAGGTTAGGCCTTAAAATTACAGTATATAGGGTTAGGGTTAGGCCTTAACATTACAGTATACAGGGTTAGGGTTAGGCCTTAACATTACAGTCTATAGGGTTAGGGTTGGGCCTTAACATTACAGTATATAGGGTTAGGCCTTAACATTACAGTGTATAGGGTTAGGGTTAGGCCTTAACATTACAGTATATAGGGTTAGGCCTTAACATTACAGTGTATAGGGTTAGGGTTAGGCCTTAACATTACAGTATATAGGGTTAGGCCTTAACATTACAGTGTATAGGGTTAGGCCTTAACATTACAGTATATCTGGTGTGCACGGTCAGCTCATATCTGATGTGTGTTGCAGATGAGGTGATTGGTCAGGTGATGAGCATAATGAAGGCCCAGTCTGTCCCCTACACCGCCATCTACACCGCCCTCCGACCCTCACGGGTAAGTGTGTTTGTGTGTGTGTGTGTGTGTTTGATGCTTGTTGGTGTGTGGCCTTATCTTTGCTTGTCTGTCTGGTTTTACAATGTGATCTTTTCTTATCTGGTCTCTTTCTACCCACCTCTCCTCTCTTTACCTCATCTGTCTCTTTATCCTAACACTACCTCTCCTGTCTTTACCTCATCTGTCTCTTTATCCTAACACTACCTCTCCTGTCTTTACCTCATCTGTCTCTTTATCCTAACACTACCTCTCCTGTCTTTACCTCATCTGTCTCGTTTATCCTAACACTACCTCTCTGCGCTCCACCTCTCCACCTCTCCCACTCTGTAGCCCTCTATTTGCTCTCCACATCTCCACTCTCTCCCACTCTTTATCCCTCTATTTCTCTCCACCTCTCCACCTCTCCCACTCTTTATCCCTCTCTTCTCTCCACCTCTCCACCTCTCCCACTCTTTATCCCTCTATTTCTCTCCACCTCTCCACCTCCCCCTCCAGGAAGTGTCCTCTGTGGTGTTGGAGGCGGGTCTGGGCGGGGGTCGTTCTCTGCTGCAGGCCCGAGGCTACGGGAGAGACCGCAACAGGAACAGGGAGAGGGAGAGGGAGAGGGAGAGAGAGAGGCCTGGGCTTTACCCTCCTGTGGAGTATAAGGTAGCGGAACGTAAGCTAACACACACACTCACCCACACTAACACACACACACTCATGTGACTTGGTGATGTGTTTCTCCTCTACAGGAAGACGGATCAAGCTGCATCCTTTTGTGGGCGGGGAACCTGTCGGTCAGCATCCTGCGGGGCGGCCGCTGGGAGGGGCATGACCTCACCCCCACCACCTTCGGAGAGGGCGTCACCCCGAAGCTGCATGGCTCGTCCTGTGACAAGTCAACCTCCAGGTCAGAGGTCATGGAAGGCAGGAGGAAGAAGTCATAATACTGACATGGAAGGAGGAAGTGATGTAATTAACAGGGAAGGAGGAAGTGATGTTATTGACAGGGAAGGAGGAAGTGATGTTATTGACAGGGAAGGAGGAAGTGATGTTATTGACAGGGAAGGAGGAAGTGATGTCATTAACAGGGAAGGAGGAAGTGATGTTATTGACAGGGAAGGAGGAAGTGATGTCATTAACAGGGAAAGAGGAAGTGATGTCATTAACAGGGAAGGAGGAAGTGATGTCATTAACAGGGAAGGAGGAAGTGATGTCATTAACAGGAAAGGAGGAAGTGATGTTATTGACAGGGAAGGAGGAAGTGATGTCATTAACAGGGAAGGAGGAAGTGATGTTATTAACAGGGAAGGAGGAAGTGATGTTATTGACAGGGAAGGAGGAAGTGATGTCATTAACAGGGAAGGAGGAAGTGATGTTATTAACAGGGAAGGAGGAAGTGATGTTATTGACAGGGAAGAAGGAAGTGATGTTATTGACAGGGAAGAAGGAAGTGATGTTATTAACAGGGAAGGAGGAAGTGATGTCATTAACAGGGAAGGAGGAAGTGATGTCATTAACAGGGAAGGAGGAAGTGATGTTATTGACAGGGAAAGAGGAACTGATGTTATTAACAGGGAAGGAGGAAGTGATGTTATTAACAGGGAAGGAGGAAGTGATGTTATGAACAGGGAAGGAGGAAGTGATGTTATGAACAGGGAAGGAGGAAGTGATGTTATGAACAGGGAAGGAGGAAGTTGACAGTATTCTCTGTTGCTCTCAGACTGGTGTTGAACTACGAGGACGTCCTCGGACATCGCTCCTTCAAGCTGATGTAAGTTCACACACACACACACTCACCCAAACACACACACACTTACCGTCATACACACACATGTACACACTCACACTTATCCACTCAGTTTTCCCCTAAATATCCTTTAACTCAACCTATTTGTGTGTGCTCCTGCCTGCCTGTGTGTCTGTGTGTCTATACGTGTGTGTGTGTCTATACGTGTGTGTGTGTATACGTGTGTGTGTCTATACATGTGTGTGTGTCTATACGTGTGTGTGTGTCTATACGTGTGTGTGTCTATACATGTGTGTGTGTGTATACGTGTGTGTCTATACGTGTGTGTGTGTCTATACGTGTGTGTGTCTATACATGTGTGTGTGTGTGTGTGTATACGTGTGTGTGTGTGTATACGTGTGTGTCTCCAGGTTCATCATGAGGCAGAGGCACTTCCCGGTGTCTGCACGGCGCTGGTTCACCCTGGATACGGTGGAGCTAGAGTATGACGGCACCAGGGCCATATTTAACGGCAGCCGCCACGTCTACGCACCGGCAGAATACTCGTACCGGTGTGAGTACGTCCGGAGCTCCAGCTACCCTGCACTAGTCCCGCGCTCTGACAAGGACCCCGCCAACCAGTGGAGGGTCTCCTTCAAGGACTTCCAGGTAACTCCTGCTCCAGTCCTCCTCCTCCTCGCTCTCCGCAGAACGACGACAGGCATGCGCGAGCACCAGCGATGGACGAGCAGCGAGCGCGCGAGGACGCCGACGCCAAAAGCCGAGCGGGACGCAGAGCGAGAGGAAGAGGAAGACGAGCAGGGAGGCCGGCGCACAACAGAGACGCACGCGAAACACGAAGCGAGGACACGCGACGAGGGAACTAGACGAGGCGGGACGGAAGAAGACAACGAAGAGCGAGGGACGAAGACAAAGCAGACGGGGGAAGACGCGTAGCAGAAACAGCGCGGCAGACAAAAAGAAGAGCGCTGCGACGAAGAACAAACTCGACGGACCAGCAGCGGACAAAAGACTGAGGAGTACTTCAGCCTCAACGTCCTGGTAAGACATCGTCACGCCACACGCTATCTCCTCCACCTCCTCTCTCTTCCTCCTCCTCCACCCCCTCTCTCCTCTCTCTTCCACCTCCTATCCTTTCTTCCTGCTCCACCTCTCCTCCTCCTCCTCCTGCTCCTCCTCCACCTCCTCTCTCTTCCTCCTCCTCCACCTTGAGCGATTGACCAATATTTAAAATGCGTCATTCCGTTCACGTATCAAAGTTGTTTCGTAGTTTTTTATTTTTTTCTTCTTCTCCATTCCACTTTTCCTGTGCCTCCTATGTGTGTGTGTGTGTGTGTGTGTGTGTAGATCCAGGGCTTCAACGTTACGGGCAGTGACTTCTCCTATGCCAGTGACTGTGCCGGCTTCTTCAGCCCAGGGATCTGGATGGGGCTGCTGACCAGCCTCCTCATGGTCCTAGTGCTCACCTACGGCCTCCACATGATCATGCAGCTGCACACCATGGACCGCTTCGATGACCCCAAGGGCCCTGCCATCTCTGTGCCCCAGACAGACTAACACACACACACACACACACAGCACACACACACACACACACACACACACACACACAGCACACACAGCACACACAGCACACAGCACACACAACACACACACACACACACACAGCACACACACACACACACACACACAGCACACACAGCACACACAGCACACACACACACACACACACGCACAACACACACACTGCCATCTCTGTCCCCCAAACAAACTAACACACCCAACACATACACACACACACAACACACACACACACACACACACACACACACACGCACAACACACACACAGCCATCTTTGTCCCCCAGACAGACTAACACACACCCATACCTTAGTGACCTGTTACACTCCTTTCCTTCTCCACCCTGTGTGTGTCCTAACTGTCCATTGAGGGTAGTGAGAACATGAACATAGTGCTGTCTGTGAGTGCTCCAGTACAGCTTCTAGTGGCCCTGCTGTTGTTGTTATCATTATTATTTATTCAGAAGGGTGGTGAGGTCATCGTGAGGTCATCCCTGCCGTGACCAGCTTCCATGTTTACACCCCCGTGTTAGCTCCTCCTCTCCACAGCTGGGACCAGTGGTGTCAGAGAGAAGCTGTTTAAACAGGAAACCAGCTCTGTAAACAGGAAATCAGCTCTGTAAACAGGAAACCAGCTCTGTAAAAAGGAAATGAGCCCTGTAAACAGGAAACCAGCTCTGTAAACAGGAACTAAGGGAGTAATCTGAGAAGAGTAGCGACAGTCTGGTTCAGTCAGTTAGCTGGGCATTGTACATATGAAGACACGTAAATCATATGCATATTATGAAATGTTATATACTGGTGAGGCTTGTTTTCCTCTTGTGCTTTGTTGTGTACGTGTTTACACAATGTGTAGTCTTGTTTAGGTGTTTTTTCTGAAACTGTAGGATGTTACTGTAAACTACTTTCAATGTTACTAAAGGGAGGAGCCTTCATCTGAGGGGAGGTAGTCAGCAGCGTGACCCCCGACCTCTGGCTCAGTGTTAGGGGCAGGGTGAGTTAGCCGCCAGGTTAGATAGGAAGCTATCTAACCTCGATAAGATACATTTAAAACACCAACTTGGATGAGGGTTGTTGACCTTGTTAAGCGGTCCATTGTCCAATTGTATTTTTTTACCTAAAAAAATAATAATAATTTAAATAACTTACTCCAGAATAAAAGCAGGTCCTGCTGTGACATACTCGTGGTGATCTACCCAGGTGGTGATCTACCCAGGTGGTGATCTACCCTGGTGGTGATCTACCCTGGTGGTGATCTACCCAGGTGGTGATCTACCCAGGTGGTGATCTACCCAGGTGGTGATCTACCCTGGTGGTAATCTACCCAGGTGGGGATCTACCCAGGTGGTGATCTACCCTGGTGGTGATCTACCCTGGTGGTGATCTACCCAGGTGGTGATCTACCCAGGTGGTAATCTACCCAGGTGGGGATCTACCCAGGTGGTGATCTACCCTGGTGGTGATCTACCCAGGTGGTGATCTACCCTGGTGGTGATCTACTCAGGTGGTGATCTACCCTGGTGGGGATCTACCCAGGTGGTGATCAAAATAGGATCATTTCTATTCCGATAAACCAACATTTTTAAGATATTGAGAGCTGGACAAAAAAGGAAACAACTGTTAATTGTAGTTTTTGTGAGTTGTTTATTTGTGTGATTGGAGGTGTGTTAGATGAGGTTTGGTGTGAGGCCCTGACTGTAACCCAACCTAATAAACCAGCTTGGACTGTGAATCACCCCTTTGTCTTTTGTGAACTGTCAACAACAAAAGAATAGACATTACCAGCACGTCGTCCCCCCAGGAAGGA
Source organism: Mallotus villosus (assembly GCA_903064625.1). NCBI lineage: Eukaryota > Metazoa > Chordata > Actinopteri > Osmeriformes > Salangidae > Mallotus > Mallotus villosus. The sequence continues at coordinate 59,246 of CAEFZP010002207.1, forward strand.
TGTTCACTCCAGTGGGCTGTATCACTTCAGACACTGTAAGCCCATGTATTTATTAATAAATCAATACATAATGATCTTAAAATGATTGTTAACCCTTTAAACTCCTTTTCACTTCCATTCATGTAAACTAAAACAACGTTAACAACGATACATCAGCTGTGTGGTTTTACGGTGTAGGTCAACAACGATACATCAGCTCTGTGGTTTTACGGTGTAGGTCAACAACGATACATCAGCTCTGTGGTTTTACGGTGTAGGTCAACAACGATACATCAGCTCTGTGGTTTTACGGTGTAGGTCAACAACGATACATCAGCTCTGTGGTTTTACGGTGTAGGTTAGGGTTGCAATAAATACATATGTAATTACATTACCCCCCCCAACCGTAAACCGACTCATAAAATGCAGGCTACATAATATTTAGTATAATATACATATATTACATATGATGTAATCGACCCTCACAGACCCAACCCAATCAACAACTCCATGGGATCTACCCTGGTGGTGATCTACCCTGGTGGTGATCTACCCAGGTGGGGATCTACCCAGGTGGGGATCTACCCTGGTGGTAATCTACCCTGGTGGTGATCTACCCTGGTGGTGATCTACCCTGGTGGTGATCTACCCTGGTGATCTACCCTGGTGATCTACCCTGGTGATCTACCCAGGTGGTAATCTACCCAGGTGGGGATCTACCCAGGTGGTGATCTACCCAGGTGGTGATCTACCCTGGTGGTAATCTACCCTGGTGGTAATCTACCCTGGTGGTGATCTACCCTGGTGGTAATCTACCCTGGTGGGGATCTACCATGGTGGTGATCTACCCTGGTGGGGATCTACCATGGTGGTGATCTACCCTGGTGGGGATCTACCATGGTGGTGATCTACCCTGGTGGGGATCTACCATGGTGGTGATCTACCCTGGTGGGGATCTACCCTGGTGATCTACCCTGGTGATCTACCCTGGTGGGGATCTACCCAGGTGGTTATCTACCCTGGTAGTGATCTAGCCAGGTAGTGATCTAGCCAGGTGATGTACCCTGGTGGTAATCTACCCAGGTGGTTATCTACCCTGGTAGTGATCTAGCCAGGTGATGTACAGGATGTTCTTGTGTATGAATGACTCTCCTGACCCTGGTGTGCTACTGACTGGAAACTAAGAACCACATCGTGAGGCAGAACCCTAACCCTAACTTCCTCTCATCAGAACACACCACATCACACATGAATGCTTTGTAAACATACTGATTTATTTAATATTCAAGCATCATTCATTCAGGATTTGGTTGATTAGCAGCAGAGCTTTCTCTGTAACTTAATCAGACAGAGACTCTGCATTAAAGACACCAGATAGATCAAGAGAGTAGTGAGAGTAATGAGATTATAATATCAAGTGATCATCTGAAAGCAAATGGATTAATTAGTAGAATCACAGTCAAGAACCATCTCCTTTGCATTAAAGCACATGAATCACCCAGGAGAGAAAGAGATGCTTAGTGAAGGGGTTTCTTCTCTGCCCTGAATGACACACCACCTCTTCTTTCAATGGTGCACCACCTGCAAGACAAGACATATCTGGAGACAGGCTTCACAACACCTGTGTGTTTGGGTGTGTGCATGTAAGGGTGTGTGTGCAAGGATGTGAAGATGTGTGTGTGTGAAGATGTGTGAGGGGCTGTCTGTACTTACAGACATGAAGTTCATTCAGCATGTAATCATCTCTGTATGGGACAGACAGAGGGACTGTCACATCACTACCAGGCTGCTAGTGTCAAAATACATTTTCACTTTCCACGAACAGTAAAAAAGCAAATCCAACAATAAAGAACACAGTGGTCAATTGTGGGAAGTGCAGAGTGAGTACTCACATCTACAGGTGTAATTAACATCCAGGTATTTATAGGTTCCACGACAGGGGTCCCCAAATACTGAGTTAGAAGCCTTGACATTGCATGCTTTCCTCCCGTTACATCTGAGGAGAGGAAGCGGAGGATCAGGAGAGAGGGGGTGGGTAGAAGGAAGAGGAGGATCAGGAGAGGGGGTGGGTAGAAGGAAGAGGAGGATCAGGAGAGAGGGGGTGGGTAGAAGGAAGAGGAGGATCAGGAGAGAGGGGGTGCACTTTTAATAAGTGAATACACAGTCACATTATTCTCTAACCCAAACTTATTTCCATAGGGAATCACACCAGAAGCTTTGGAGTGTTGTTGGTTCTCGTACCTGCGAGCCATGCTGCTGGTGACAGAGCGAGCGCACCGGGTATTGCGGGTCTTGTACCGGGACTGACGGTATGAGCACACGCTCCGAGACCTCCGGCCGTACGCCGCCCGCTGGAGCCTGATGGTGCCATAGACTGGGAGAGGAAAGAGGAAGGAAACGCAGGTGGAGTTTTGGAGAGATGAGGGAGAGATGAGGAAAGAGGAAGGAAACGCAGGTGGAGTTTTGGAGAGATGAGGAAAGAGGAAGGAAACGCAGGTGGAGTTTTGGAGAGATGAGGAAAGAGGAAGGAAACGCAGGTGGAGTTTTGGAGAGATGAGGAAAGGGTGGAGCAAGTAAACTGCACTCTGAGCACATGACTGGAGATGGAGGATCAGGTAAATCTTACCACATCTCAGCTTGGAGACTCTCCCCTCACAGGACAACACGCGTTCTGCCAAACGCACACCAGATTAGTCATCATTAAGAACAACTGCACCAGCTTCAATACAGTAGACTACAGGGGGCTGAAGATACTAAGCATCTCGAAATGAAACACCCACACATGCAGATATGTAAATACACAGCTGCGTCGTGGGTTTGAACCAGTGCGCCTGACTCATGCAGACAACCACCACCTCTTGTTTTTATTTCTTAATAGGTTGTAGCATTCTTTGTTCTGTAGCTTGTATTTGTTTTATCCTCATGCTCTTCTGGGTTTGAAGGAAGGACCCAAACACAAAGTGCACCTGTAACACACACATAGTACACTCACTTGGGCGTAGGCAGGTGTAGGTCACATCCAGGTATTTGTAGGTTCCAGAACAGGGATCAGAAAACCAAGCGCAGGAGGCAACGAGGGAACAGCTGGTCCTTCCGTCGCATCTGAGGTGGAGACACGTGAAATTAGAGCACTATGTGTGCGTGTCTGTTTGTGTGAGTTTAGTGTCTATGTATGTGTGTTTTTGTGTGAGTTTAGTGTGTGTATGTGTGTGTGTCTGTATGTGAGTTTAGTGTGTGTTTGTTTAACCTGCTTTTCACCACAGTCAGTGCTCCACTGTTGACACAGTTGGTCTTGACAAGCTGACAGGATGAGCGACCAGTGCTGCAGACTCTCCTGTCTGTGCGTCCGTAGTTCGCACGGAGCACCTTGATCGGGGAGCGCCCTGAAACACACCATAGTTAGCACAATACCAAAATAACACTATTCCAGTATAACAAAAACAGTATATCAGTTTAGTGTACCGTAACAATACCAGTATAACACTATACCAGAATAACAATACCAGTATAACAGTATATCAGTATAACAGTGTTAAACTGTATAACAGTGTTACAGTGTATCTGTATGTCAACGTACCACAGCTCAGGGTTGACCGTTTACCTTCACAGACGACTTTTCTCTCTGTAAAGAAGAACTTTCATAAGTTTATATGAAGGTTAAAGATCCATTCGCACTCAAACACACACGATGAATCTTAAGAGTTTTACCTGCTCCTATAGACACACAACATGCCAGCACTGAGGAAGACACAAAGAACACGATTAAAATATTAGTTATGAGCTTCTGCTTCAAATAAGTACATATTCCTGCCAGTGCTTTAAGAACATGTCATTTAAGAAGATTTCTTAAAATAATGTGATGTTTACTGAAATCCCTAGATGAGCCATTTATACTAGAAACAAGTTCAACTGGACTTAAAAGCTAAAAACAGGATGATCACATGATCACACTCTGTCAGAAGTACAGTTGATGCAGTGTGGAAGTTTGGTTAAATATTGTATATGATGGCAGGTATAAATAACAAAGCCTTTTTGGCCATTTTGAATCTTTCAGAAATCTGCTCCACAGCTTAAAACTCATAGAGACATTAATGTTAAAAGAGTATTAATGTAATATTTCATTAATTTAATCGGATGCTTTTATCCAAAGCACAATGTAAATAGTATCATCTTAGAAGTTCTAACTCCTCTCAGATCCCCAGAGCTGAAGAGGCTGTTATGTCTGCTAACTCCTCTCAGATACCCAGAGCTGAAGAGGCTGTTATGTCTGTTAACTCCTCTCCCCAGAGCTGAAGAGGCTGTTATGTCTGCTAACTCCTCTCAGATCCACAGAGCTGAAGAGGCTGTTATGTCTGCTAACTCCTCTCAGATACCCAGAGCTGAAGAGGCTAACTCTTTATGTCTGCTAGAAAAGAATGTTTGGCAAAGCTCACCACGCAACACGTACAGTTGGTCACAATACTAAATTGAGGGACCAAAAAGTTATCTAAATCGTAAACTGTTTCCTTTTGGTTGAACGTACACAATAGTAGAAGTTGCACTTCAGTAATAAGCAATAATTAAAATAACAAGAATAAGAAATTATGAACAACTACAGACTTTAATGGTTAAAACTAGAAAAAAGGCAACTTTCACTGTCACAAACCAAAATCGAATTCTACAGCCTCAAACCCAAAGAATCTTTAATGATTTAAATACATCCAAGTCCCCTGTAGCCCCGCCTCCCCAGAGAGAACAGGTACTTACAGACAAGGGCGCCAAGCGAGAGGAGAGGACTCATGGTGTCTGGTCAGGAAGATGCTGATCTGGCTGCAGGATTCTTCTATTTATACAGGAACTATTTCCTTCTGATGAAGAAAGATAAGCCATCAAATTGGCAGCTTCACAGCTACCAACAATTTTCTGTTTTGATGGAATGTTGTCAGTCCATCTAGAGGTAATCTGACACAACAAGGATGGGTCCTTCTTACAGCCATATCACGCAACTGGATGGGTCCTTCTTACAGCCATATCACGCAACTGGATGGGTCCTTCTTACAGCCATATCACGCAACTGTATATTATTTCTATAAGTATTTCTTGTACTGTACTCACACCCAAAACTATTTACAAAAGGAAAAATATCTAAATAAACATTTAATTACATAAATTGTGTTAACCCAAAACAATCAGGACACTGATCATTCAGTTGGAGTACTTAAACACTACTTGGTCAGTAATGGGCTGACCCTCACTCCTTCAGCATGTTTACATTCCAACAGACCTTTCTAAAGCCTTTAACACAGCAGATGATTCTGAGGGAACTCAGAAGGAGTCAGATCTGCCTTTTCCACTTAACTAAGAGTTCAGACTTGAGTGTACAATGTACACTTAAATATTCAAAGTTGTAATCCCACAACCTTTTAAAAAACTAATCAGATTCAGTTTGTTGTCTAACCGTAACCCTAAGAGTTATTTGTTGGACACTATGTTTTGCATAGCTTTTTGAGAAATTTGTAGTCCACTAAACAGTGTATAAACCCCACCTTCTAAATATTGTAAATTAAAACAAAACCTTAATTATTGTGTATTTGTGGGGTATGGAGCAACGTAACTCTCCCATCTCTAGGAGAGCAGATAAAAGAACGTTCAGTTAAACTTAACTTGCTTATCTCTGGGGGATCAGATGAGGAAGTTTCCTGAAATCAGTTTTAAGGAAATAGGGTTAGGGTTACCCTAGGTTACCCTTGTGTAAGTATGAGGAAAAAACCTCATAATCTCAACCTACCAGATAACTTGCTTATCTCTGGGGGATCAGATGAGGAAGTTTCCTGAAATCTAATCTAGATCTAGTTTGGAGGGAGTAGGTTGTGTAACTCTAAATCTCAACCTACCAGATTTACTCTTAGTTATCGTTTCCACCTGGTTCATATGACTGTATTATAGACCTTTCTTGATGAACATTCTAGAATTTTCGTTTGTTAAGTTTGGTCCTTGAAAGCTTCCAGTTTCAGATACTCGAAAGATTGTTTTGATGGAAGTCAGCGAGTTTAGAAGCATAAGAAGTGAGCAAGTTACTGTTGTGTCAATCTTGTTGCTGTGTTCGGCTGTTTGTTGAGATTGGGGAAGAACAATACAAAAGACAAAACGGGATGACTGTGTTGCTGCTGTAAAGAATAGCTTACTCGTAGTGCTTTATAAAGGTTGTTTGGGGTGCCATAACTTGTCATGGAAGGGAATTTCAAATCATGCCTAGCCTCAGTGGCGATGTGTCCTGGCTTAGGTTAGGCAAGGGATCACCTGAACAATCAATATACTTCATCAGAGTTAACTCTATATACTATAACTATATATATATATTTTTTTTTATTTATCCTTTATTTAACCAGGTTAGTCTCATTGAGATTAAAATCTCTTTTACAAGAGAGACCTGGCCAAGATGGACAGCAGAACACAGTTACACATAAAACACAATATAAAATACAAGTTCGATATTAAGTACAGTTGTAAATCATAAAAATAAGATACTTAACTAAAAACATTCACAATTTCCGATGGAGTCCAACTTCAAACTCTTAACAACAGCCTTAAATTCGTTTAGAGTTACTAGGTCCTGAAGCTTAAGATGCTTTTGCAGGTTATTCCATGACGATGTATATAACTATATAATCAGAGTTAACTCTATATACTATAACTATATAATCAGAGTGAACTCGGTTTCACCTTCTAGACTGATCTGTTATTGTTTATGTTCCGAAAAAGGTCCACATCTAGTTCTACGCGATGTTCTTGTTCTACTGAATGTTTTACTTGATCACGTGTTTGACAGTCCTGAATGATCTTTTATTTATAACCTAATGCTGTCATGAAATCACAGTATAAGTCCAAATAGTCTGTTCTAGAAATTCTAATTTCTTGATATTACAAGTCAACCATTGGTGTTGTTGCATCAGACCAGAGGCCTGGGGGTGTTCCATCAACGTTCATTAAGGGATTTTTTGATGTGGTCCTCTTGTTCGGTCCATAACTCTGTCCAGGAAGCCCCCACAGCCCCAAATGTTGGCCTGGCCTATAGGGCAAGTCCTGCTCTACGTGCCTTTTCTGGCTGGGATTTTTAGATTTTGGACCATATTTCATGTTGTCTAAATTGACGTTTACCCAAGTGAGACTGATTCGTCTTAGCAAGACTTGCGTTAGCGACGTTGATGGAACACCCCCCTTTTCCATAAAGCGAGTTTACAGAATAAGCCAGGCTTATGTCAGTTAGTCGGACTCATTTCTAGTTCATTCGGTTCCATAAAGCTAGCTCAACGTAGTTCGAACTTGGTTACTATGGTAACTTATGCTTCTAAACTAGCCTGGTCCGGGGCAGGCTAACTGTCAGGCTTTGACCGTGTTGTTGCTTAACCAGACGTTCCTGTAAGACTGACCCAACGGGAAATAGATGATTCACCACGGACATTCTCATTTTCTCATTCTCATCAGTTCAATATGTAGGCTACAATTAGCATTTATACATTTAGCCTAATGCATTAAACAATGATGAACTATGTTTTCAGAATAATACAAACCTTCATAGCCTACATTAACCATATGGCTCTATGGTAGTTTTTTATTTAAAATGTTGAGGCATTTAGGCCTATATCTCAATCTAAATTACCCCAGTATAATTGTCATAGCTAAATAATTGTTAACAGTAGCCTACAATTGCAAATCGAACCTAAATCCATACATCTAGCCTATCCTCAAGTTTCCCGACACAAAAACCATGTAAAAAAGTTAGGCTACTGCATAATGTATTGATTAAAGTAGGCTATTTATTTAAAACAATGTCAAAAAAGTTAATGTAGTTAGTGTTTAGAGGGTGTCTGTTTTTTTAACCTATCGTTCACGTCAATCATGGTGTGTCATTTTATTTTGATGAAACGGTGGATGAGGGAGCTGTCATAGTACACGGCTTACAGGGAACATTCTTTCTGGAAGAAGTCAAGTGGCCGTGTGCATTGCTTTTGCCGTGGTGTATGATCCATGTTTTACCTCTCGGGCTGCTTAAGAATAGGGTGCACGCGCAATTAGCTTGACTACTTAAATCTGACTTGAAATTGGCCTTCATGGAACCGCTTTAGCCCCGCTTGACTAATTAAACAAATTCAAGTCAGGTTTGGGACTTTAAGTGCTGCTTTTTTGAGCGGCCTTTATGGAACAGGCCTTTGCACGACATTCCCCTAATGATCTGTTTCACTCCCACGCGTGTTGTAGATCTTCACACCCCGGGGTTTAAACACCTTCCAGCACGCCCATGCCAAGACTAGTTTGGCTTGTCTTTTGTCATTCTTAGTGTTTGTTTTACAGTTCCTGATACTTAGTTCCCAGACCTTTGTGATTCTCTGGCTCTGAGTCCTGTTACACAGGACAGATCACCTGAATGCCGCCTGCCTGTACCTTGAAACTTCCCTCATTTCCTTCTAAGTAAAAAGCCTAAAACAGAGTAGATGAAAGCAAAGCAAAGTACAATAGAGTATAATAGTCATCAATCATGCAAACTTTTGTTTAGAAACACTTT
>CAEFZP010002208.1:0-5000 GCA_903064625.1 Mallotus villosus
GCTTTACCCCCACCACACACAGAACACACACACAGAACACAACACAAACACAAACCACCACAAACCACACACACAACGCACTAAGGACTTCTTTGCAGGCACATAATTTTTTCCCTTTCTCCTTCTGGGCAGAGAAATGGGTCTGTGTGCCCTAGAGAATTTATCAAATGGTAACCATGGGGTCCAGAGGAATGCTGGTGATTGGTGCATGGAATCAGGGGTCAGAGATGAAGGCTGTATTGGTGGGCCCCCCCCATGGAGATTCATGGGTAGAGATTGAAGGGCGTGGATTGGTGCATGGTGAATCATGCTATGACCATACTCTGCCACCAAGTCATGAATGTACCCTGCACTCACACATACCAAACACATCAAACAATACTCACTCTGTAGTGAAGTGTGTGTGGTCACTGACCGCCCGGGCTCAAACCCCCAATAAAAAAAAAAAAAACAAACTAAAAAACTAAAAACTAAACTACACATTTGTTTAGGGGCCCCCGCGATTGGTTGCGGGCCACCCCACACCCCCCCACCCCGCCCCCCCCCCTAAACCCCCCAAATACCATTTGTCAAAGACCTCCTATCCTGTTGTTGTTTTTGACGATGAACGGCAGCCCTGACATAGTGTTCGACAAGAGTTTCATAGTGGGCCCTCCTCCAAGGCCTTTATTCTCTGTCTGACACGATACAAATCAAGCGGTGTCACCACAACATAAAAACGGTTTCCATGTTTGTCCGGGAAGTTCCCGCGCGCGGCCGCCGCGCGTCCGCGCTCGTCAGGCCCCTTCCTGCGGTCCACGTTTGCGTTAACGATATGCCGCTTCCCCGTTACAACAACTTATCGGTGACGAATCGCCGTGGGAGGAGGCCGCGGAGGGGGGGTGCTGTTCGCGAGACTTTGGCCGTGTGGCACGTTTTGAAGGATGTGTAAAGCTGACCAGTGCAGAACGCTGTGCTTGGTGAGGACACTGGAGAGCGACGATACCGATAGAGAGAGGGAGAAAGAAAGGAGAACGAAAGAGGGATAGGAAAAGACACGAGAAAAGACTGTAATATAGTGAAGATCTATGGAAACCGAAGAAACACTGCAAAAGCAAAATAGAGATGAAAAAAAGAGGGAACTAAAAAACCTTTCACTCTGGTCGGATAATGAATTCCATTCGATCCTTGCCCAGCCAAGGGATTTAAAATATTCATTGATCTTTTTATTCTTTCTCAGTATTTACACGTTTTTCCTACCTTTCCCTGAACTTTTTTTTATCCTACCCTTTTTCCACTAACCCCCTTTCCTAACCCCACCCACCAAAACCCGCTACCGTACCCTATTTCCTAACCCCTAACTCCGCCCCTACCAACCTACCAACACCAACCCATTCCTACCCCACCGCTCGACACCCCACACCAATCCACCCTACAACGTCGTTTTTTCCTTCTTTTTCCTAACCCCCCTCATGCATCCTACACACGCCCCATCATAGGTTCACAGATCTCCCTTTATATCCAATCACTTTAACACAGCTCGCGACTGTCCACGTTGTCTTTATATTGCTCGACAAAGTGCTCTACCCAAAAATCGCTAAAACTCAAACCATTCCGGCCTTTTCTTTATTGTCACAACACAACTATGACATAGGAAAACAGAACGTGTAGTATATGTATGTGATGAGGAAAATGAGAAGACAAGCATAGCACAATGGATTATTTCTTCTCAGAAGAAAGAGAATCGCTAACTCAGCCCCAGTTCTTATGTTCACCGGAACAAGACAGCAACACAGAAGAGCACACCTGGATCAATGGCTTCGGTGTCGGCTTTTACGGTTTCCCGGCCCCTTGTGTGATGTGGCTCTGCAACCGACCCCGTGTTTCTAATGTTCCTTTCATCAGAATTTATTATGTTTCATATTCCTTGCTTATCAAAAATAGTCCACCCAGCTTTCATTCACAAGTCGCCATTATCACCGTTAGGTATCACCCAACGCACCAACACCATCACACCAAATCATCCCACACATCGATATTCAAAAACACCAGAAACGACAAGTTGTGTCTAGATGAAAGAGATTAAGAAGTAAAGGCTAGAACAATCAACAAGCCTTGAGTAGAGAATAGGAGTTAATGAGAACAATCAAAAATGCTAGTTGGAGAAAAACAGATAGACGAAGACGGGAAAATGAACACAAATAACGAGAGAAATTTAACGAAGAAAGGTTCGATATCCGACAAAGAGATGACTTAGCGTGGGAAAAAGATGTGAAGAAATGGACGAGGGGGAGCAGCACAAAAAGAAGACACTGTTGATAGGTCATGAAAGCAAATGGGATGAGAGGGGAAAAAATAAGGAAACGAAAAATCTTTCCGTCGCCCCCTAAATGTCCACGCGATTGAAGGAGTTAAGATCGTACCGACTGGTCGAATTGTGCCATTTTCCTTCCCTCGCAGGCCACCGTCCCCGCTCGCGCGCCCTCCCCCCACCCACCGTTAGCTGACCGTTTCCCCACCTCTCATAATTCTCTTTTTCTTTCTTATTACACGCTCGACGTCTCACCGGGAACAACCCCGGACATCACGCGCCTCGATTTCGAGATTACAAAAGACCAGTGCAACATCTGTAAAACGGTGGGGTTTTTATGCCAAAGAAGACGGTGTTTTTGTGTTGTTGCAAGCGGACGGCCCCGCACGGATTCACGAAATGGTCTTTACTTTGACAAGTAAACTGTTAACCTCGCGCCTGTCGGTCAGGAAGAGCGATGCGTTGGCAGCGGTTTGTAGCGACCACATTGCTGCCCGTTAGGTCACGTATCCCGGTGGCGGTTACTTTGAAGCAGTTGGTTTGTTCCGGTCCAGATAAAGGGTTCGGGTTAGACCAGCTACTGGCTCTGTGAAGGGTTCTCCCTCTCCTCCTCACCCGCCACACCGGGGAACCGGACACTTCCTCCCCCCTAGTTTGGTCGCAAAAACGGCGAGATTTTTCTCCCGGGCATGGAGGAGCAGGCCCGCCTGATGTCGGGTCTCGCGGGGCTGTCGGGGATGCAGGGGGGACATGGTGGAACACGAGGCCGCCCGGAAGCAGCACTCCCTCGGCAGCCGGGCCAGCAGGACATCGGGGGACATCCTCCAGCAGATCATGGCCATCACGGACGAGAGTCTGGACGAAGCCCAAGCCAGGTGATCCGGGAACGGGGTGTGTGCATATAGGCTAAGAGTGTGTGGAAAGAGTGTGGTATAGACGCTGGTAGGTGTACAACAGAACCATGTTTAGCCTGAACACCACACACACACAGTCACACAAACACGGCCCGCACGCTCGGTCCAGGGTAGACACGGCAGGCACATTATAGCCCAGCTCGTTAATTCCGCGTGCTGTAATTAATAGTTATATGGTTAGAGGGACGAGGCTCGCGGAGGGGCGCCGGTTTTGTTTACTACCGGGCTGCCATGTTTGTGTTTACCTGTACTTCAACGGCGGCGAGGTGAGACGGACACACACATATACACACGCTGACCTAGCGCCGGGGCTAAAACTTCCATATATTTCTTACAGTAATATTCAGACGTCAACACTCCTCTCTCTCCCTCTCTCTTTCTCTCTCTCTTTCTCTCTTACGGTCTGTATAAACACTTCCAACTTTCACGAGCAGAGCCCGGTGGACTAATTAACCAAAACGAGTTTGCGGAGCCACGTGAGATTGATCGGTCATCACGTCATTAACGGAGAATAACGACAAAGGACCGAAGAAAGAGCGGGGGGAGGGGCTGCTGTAGAAATGGAGATGGCCATTTGGGGGTCGGGCTGTGTGCGCGTGCGAGGGGGTTGGGGCGGGACCTGCTTATCTGCCTGCGAGCGAGAGAATCTCGGATCGAATATCACACCGTTTGACCCCCTCGCGGTCTGTAAATAGCTCTCCGAAATAATGACCCTGACACACACACACACACAGACTCACACACACACACAGACACACACACACACACACACACTCACACTTTAAAGGCGCTGAGATGCCACAGCATTACCAGTGTTTACGCTGTTTGTCTGCTGGACGCATAAACATTAGAAGTAGAAAGTGTGTTAAACTACTACTAAATAATTATAGAAGTTGTATGTTTACATTATACTTTATAAGGGAAATGGGGTATATAAATAGATGATAGATAGATGGTTTGATATGTATAGTCTGAATAGTGGATGGATAGGTACATAAAGAGAGGGAGAAAAAGATCCACAGATTTCTCTTACTGACGAACACATACATGTACCATGTATCTCCATCCCAGTGGGGTTGCCAGGTTTGTCAGGGTGAGTTGGGGTTGCCAGGTTTGTCAGGGTGTGTTGGGGTTGCCTGGTTCAAGGTTGCCAGGTTTGTCAGGGTGTGTTGGGGTTGCCAGGTTTGTCAGGGTGTGTTGGGGTTGCCAGGTTCAAGGTTGCCAGTTTGTCAGGGTGTGTTGGGGTTGCCAGGTTCAAGGTTGCCAGGTTTGTCAGGGTGTGTTGGGGTTGCCAGGTTTGTCAGGGTGTGTTGGGGTTGCCAGGTTCAAGGTTGCCAGGTTTGTCAGGGTGTGTTGGGGGTTGCCAGGTTTGTCAGGGTGTGTTGGGGTTGCCTGGTTCAGGTTGCCAGGTTTGTCAGGGTGTGTTGGGGTTGCCAGGTTTTTCAGGTGTGTGTGGGGTTGCCAGGTTCAAGGTTGCCAGGTTTGTCAGGGTGTGTTGGGATTGCCAGGTTTGTCAGGGTGTGTTGGGGTTGCCAGGTTCAAGGTTGCCAGGTTTGTCAGGGTGTGTTGGGATTGCCAGGTTTGTCAGGGTGTGTTGGGGTTGCCTGGTTCAGGTAAAGTGGTAGTTATGTGCTCAAACCTGATTAACCTGCAGTCTTTAACAGGTCCAGCCACTAACACTGACTATCTATGTGAGAATGCGTGTGGTGAGTGTGTAAGAGTGAGTGTGTAAGAGTTTTAGTGGTGAGTGTGTAAGTGATGGGCTGTGTCTACTACCGCGCACTCAACGAAGTACA
>CAEFZP010002208.1:10000-22998 GCA_903064625.1 Mallotus villosus
GTGTGTGTGTGTGTGTGTGTGTGTAATGTGTGTGTGTGTGTTTATGAACGGGTAAAGGGGCTGCAGCAGGCGGTAATTGCCACCTAATTTACATAACTGTTCAAATTAATGACCTCTCAAATGAGCTTTCATTTTTCACTGGCTGCTTAGGAGCTGCCATAATTAACCACTGTGTGCAATGTTCAGTGGGTGTCGTGATATTGTGAGGCTCGTGCCATGAGAGAGTGTGTGGTGCAGAGAGTGTGTGCGTAGCGCGTGCTTGGGTGGCAGGGAGGACGTGCCACAGGAAAAGCAGGGAACTGCTAAGACATAGCGACACACGACACACAAAAAGTGCGGGAAACTGAGAGAGGACGCTAGAGAGAGCGCGCGCAGCCGCGCGCGCGAGTCGCCCAGTACGAGGAGCTACGCGCGGCGATGCGTCGCTCCTGCAACCCCACAGAGCGCGCGGCCACGCTGCGAGATAAGCGCGCGCGCGCACCACTACGCAGCGCGGCAAGCGAGAGACACCACCAAAGAGAGAGGAAGCGAGTGGAAGAAACGCGAGAGGAAGAGAGTAGACATAAAAGCGAGCGTGCGAAGAGAGCAAAAAAGAGCGAAGGACGAGATGCAAAAAAGAGAACGGCGATGGTCGACGAGCGGGAAAAACAAGAGAGAGCCGAGAGAGAAAGAAAAATAAATAACAAAAAAAACAACGAAAAGAGGGAAGAGAAGAAGACGCAGAGGCGGCAAGAGAGAGAGAAACAAAGAAACGAGAGAGGACGAGCGAGAAAGAAGAGTATGACACACATTCAACCTAAGCATGCCAACAGGGCAATCTTACCAGTTTCTAAGATGCCGTCGGGGTTGCAGTAGCAGTAGGAGAGTAGAGAGAGGAAGAGAGAGAAATAAAATAGCTGTGGAGAAGAGAGGCTGACAGGGCAGACGAGGCGAGGACGCGCGCAACAGGGTTCAGGGGAGGTGAGAGCGGAAGTCGAAGATAAAAATAAAAAGAGTAGAGCAGGAAACACTAAATCGACCCACGCGAGAGTCATATCGCTACGCACCCTAGGTCTTCCTCTTCTATCTCCTCTATCCTCATCTCTCGTCAGTGCTAAACTGTCTTCGTATAACACAGTAGACTCTGTAAGTCATTATGTTATGTGATCGTGTGTTGGGCCAGTTTAGTGTGAATCCCCCCCCTCACCACCACGCACACTTACGGTCTGGGTCTGGTCTTGTTTGGGTCTGGGTCTGGTCTGGTCTGGTGTGGTCTGGTGTGGTATGGTCTGGTGTGGTCTGGTCTGGTCTGGTCTTGTTGGGTCTGGGTCGGTCTGGTCTGGTGTGGTCTGGTCTGGTCTGGTCTGGTGTGGTCTTGTTTGGGTCTGGTCTGGTCTGGTCTGGTCTGGTCTGGTGTGGTCTTGTTTGGGTCTGGTCTGGTCTGGTCTGGTTGGTCTGGTCTTGTTTGGGTCTGGTCTGGTCTGGTGTGGGTCTGGGAGAGCTGGTCCTGTGAGGAAGGTCTGTCTGCTGGGATTGGGTGCCCTCTGCTGGACACAGGTGGAACTGCAAAAACTCTGTCCTACAGTATGTAACCTTGACTCCCATCTGTCCCCTCCCCCAGTCCTCAGTATCCGTGGGATACAGGAGGAGGACCCCCCAGACCCTCAGATCATGCGGCTGGACAACATGCTCCTGGCAGAGGGCGTGTCCGGGCCGGAGAAGGGCGGGGCCTCAGCAGGCGGCGGCGGCGGCGGCGGCAGCAGCAGGAGGAGGAGGGTCACCTGGCGACGGGAACATCGAACACTCCGACTACAGAGCGAAGCTGGCCCAGATCAGACAGATCTTCCACTCTGAGCTGGAGAAATACGAGCAGGTACACACACATACACACACACATACACACACACGCACATGCCTGCAGTGAGTTCACCAACCATGTGATGTGTTACTGTGTGTACAGGCCTGCAGTGAGTTCACCAACCATGTGATGAACCTGCTGAGGGAGCAGAGCCGGACGCGTCCCATCTCCCCTAAGGAGATCGAGCGCATGGTGGGCATCATCCACCGCAAGTTCTCCTCCATCCAGATGCAGCTGAAGCAGAGCACCTGCGAGGCCGTCATGATCCTGAGGTCACGCTTCCTCGACGCCAGGTGGGTGTGTGTGGGTGTGTGTGTGTGTGTGTGTGGGGGGTGTGTGTGGTGTGTGGTGTGTGTGTGTGTGTGTGGTGTGTGGGTGTGTGTGGGAGGGGGGGTTGTATGTACATATAAATATAGTTTTACTATTTGGTGCTGAACTAACTGAGAACATCTGTGTGTATATGTGGTGTGTGTGTATATGTGGTGGTGTGATGTGGTCGGTGTGGTGTGTGGTATATGTGGTGTGTGTGTATATGTGGTGTGTGTGTGGTGTGTGTGTAAATGTGGTGTGTGTGGGTCGGTGTGTGTGTGTTTATGTGGTGTGTGTGTATATGTGGTGTGTGTGTGTGTGGTGTGTGTGTGTGGTGTGTGTGTATATGTGGTGTGTGTGGTGGTGTGTGTGGTGTGTTTTGTGTGTGTGTATATGTGGTGTGTGTGTGGTGTGTGTGTGGTGGGTGTGTGGTGTGTGTGCGTGCGCAGGAGGAAACGGCGTAACTTCAACAAGCAGGCCACAGAGGTCCTGAACGAGTACTTCTACTCCCACCTGTCTAACCCTTACCCCAGCGAGGAGGCCAAGGAGGAGCTGGGCAAGAAGTGTAGCATCACAGTCTCCCAGGTAACCTGCCTCACTGTCTCCCTATGTAACCAACATGACCTGGGGGGATCAAATCACTCCGGCCTTGACACCATAGACACCTGGAGGTCTGGGGCCATCCATGGTTACCAAGGATACATGGTTATCTAGGAGATAATATTACCTACGAGACAGTTGCCTAGGAGATGATGTAACCTAGGAGATGATGTAACCTAGGAGACATGGTAACCTAGGAGACGTGGTAACCTAGGAGACGTGGTAACCTAGGAGACGTGGTAACATAGGAGACGTGGTAACCTAGGAGACGTGGTAACCTAGGAGACGTGGTAACCTAGGAGACGTGGTAACCTAGGAGACGTGGTAACCTAGGAGACGTGATAACCTAGGAGACGTGGTAACCTAGGAGATGTGGTAACCTAGGAGACGTGGTAACCTAGGAGACTTGGTAACCTAGGAGACGTGGTAACCTAGGAGACTGGTACCTGGAGATGGTAACCTAGGAGATGTGGTAACCTAGGAGATGTGGTAACCTAGGAGACGTGGTAACCTAGGAGATGTGGTAACCTAGGCGATGTGGTAACCTAGGAGACGTGGTTTGCCCCCCAGGTGTCTAACTGGTTTGGGAACAAGAGGATCCGCTACAAGAAGAACATCGGGAAGTTCCAGGAGGAGGCCAACCTGTACGCTGTGAAGACAGCTGTGGACGCCACCTCCGCCTCCTCCCTGCACAGCCAGGACAACTCCCCCGCCACGCCCCAGCTCAGGTACACACACCTGACACACACCTGACACACACAGCCACGCTCAGGTACACACACCTGACACACACAGACACGCTCAGGTACACACACCCTCCCCCCCCTCCTCCCTCCCACCACCAATCTCCAGTTGACCAATCAGCTGCCTGTATTGGCTGCCCAGCAGCCTGATTCCTGATTGGCTGACCTTCTGCAGGGTCTTCAGGGTCGTACAGTCGGCCCACAGAACACACTCACATGAGGTTGGTCTCAGCCAATGGAGAGGACTTAATCCTCAACGCCACTCTGCAGTCACAGGTAGGCTGGCAATCAGACCCCCGTAGAGCCCCCCTGATACCCCCAGCCCCCCTGATACCCCCAACCCCTGATACCCCCAGCCCCCCTGATACCCCCAGACCCCCTGATACCCCCAGACCCCCTGATACCCCCAGACCCCCTGATACCCCCAGACCCCCCTGACCCCCTGATACCCCCTGATACCCCCAGACCCCCCTGATACCCCCTGATACCCCCAGACCCCCTGATACCCCCAGACCCCCTGATACCCCCTGATACCCCCAGACCCCCTGATACCCCCTGATACCCCCAGCCCCCCTGATACCCCCAGACCCCCTGATACCCCCAGACCCCCTGATACCCCCCTGATACCCCCAGACCCCCCTGATACCCCCAGACCCCCTGATACCCCCTGATACCCCCCCAGCCCTCTGATACCCCCAGACCCCCTGATACCCCCTGATACCCCCAGACCCCCTGATACCCCCCAGACCCTCTGATACCCCCAGACCCCCTGATACCCCCTGATACCCCCAGACCCTCTGATACCCCCAGACCCCCTGATACCCCCAGACCCCCTGATACCCCCCAGACCCCCTGAACCCCCAGACCCTCTGATACCCCCAGACCCCCCTGATACCCCCTGATACCCCCAGACCCCCCTGATACCCCCAGACCCCCCTGATACCCCCCTGATACCCCAGACCCCCTGATACCCCCAGACCCCCCTGATACCCCCTGATACCCCCAGACCCCCTGATACCCCCCAGACCCCCTGATACCCCCAGACCCCCCTGATACCCCCTGATACCCCCCAGACCCCCCTGATACCCCCCAGACCCCCTGATACCCCCAGACCCCCCTGATACCCCCCAGACCCCCTGATACCCCCTGATACCCCCAGACCCCCTGATACCCCCCGATACCCCCAGACCCCCTGATACCCCCAGACCCCCTGATACCCCCAGACCCCCAGACCCCCTGATTCCCCCAGACCCCCTGATTCCCCCAGCCCCCTGATACCCCACCCCTGATACCCCACAGGCCTGGTAGAGCCCCCCTCATTCCCCGCCAGACACCCCGCCATCTCTAGACCCCCACCCCATGCTCTAGTACCCCGCGTACCACCCTAGACCCCCACCGACCCCCTTGGGAGTGGAGACCCGGCCTCTTCTAGTGTCATGCCTGTCTCACCCTCACCCTGGGATAGACAGGGCTGCTGGTCATGCCTGTCTCACCCTCACCCTGGGATAGACAGGGCTGCTGGTCATGCCTGTCTCACCCTCACCCTGGGATAGACAGGGCTGCTGGTCATGCCTGTCTCACCCTCACCCTGGGATAGACAGGGCTGCTGGTCATGCCTGTCTCACCCTCACCCTGGGATAGACAGGGCTGCTGGTCATGCCTGTCTCACCCTCACCCTGGGATAGACAGGGCTGCTGGTCATGCCTGTCTCACCCTCACCCTGGGATAGACAGGGCTGCTGGTCATGCCTGTCTCACCCTCACCCTGGGATAGACAGGGCTGCTGGTCATGCCTGTCTCACCCTCACCCTGGGATAGACAGGGCTGCTGGTCATGCCTGTCTCACCCTCACCCTGGGATAGACAGGGCTGCTGGTTGACAACCTCACCCACACTTCCACCCACGTGTGCACAGGTAGAACACCGTCACACACACAGCCAAACCCTCTCCCCCCCTCCACTTTCTTCCTTTCCCCCCTCCACCTTTCTTCCTCTCCTTTCCTGTGATCTTTTGTATCTTGAGTATGTTGAATGAATTGTATACCCTTTGTTGACCTCTGTGTGGTGTGTGTGTGTGTGGTGTGTGTGGTGTGTGTGTGTGTGTGTGTGTGTGTGTAGGTGGATACCCAGCCCAGTGCTACACTCCAGAGGGGAGACTATGAAGACCTCCCAGGACATGACCACTGTCTCCAGGTTAGTAACCATGACAACACAGTCGCCAGGGCTGTAGCCATGACAACCCCGTCTCCAGATGTTCCTAAGGCAGTCTCATGTGTATAGTGTGTCCTTGTCTCCATGGTAACCCTGTCTTCCTCTGTCTCCAGGTGAACAGTGGTTGGCTGGACGATACTGACCCCGCCCCCCTCACCCCCTGTCCCCCGGGGACACCGGACAGTGTTCACTCTAACACCTGAGGAACACACACACACATATACACACACACACTCATACACACACACAATCACACACACACATATACACACACACACACACACTCATACACAATACACACACATATACACACACACACACTCACACTCACACACACACACAATCACACACACACATATATACACACACACAATCACACACACACATATACACACACACACACACACTCATACACACAATCACACACACACATACACACACACACACACTCATACACACACACACTCACACACACACACATATACACACCACACACCCTCATACACACCACACAATCACACACACACACCTATACACACCCACACACTCACACACACCCCATATACACACACACACCATATACACACACATATACACCACATATACACACACATATACACACACACCCATACACGCACACACACATATACACAGACACATATACACACACACACATATACACTCACGCACACATATACATACCATACACACACACATATGCATACCATACACACACATATATACATATATACCATACACACACCATATACACATCCTCTTCACACACACCATAAACACATTTTCACACACACACACACACACATATGGACACTATACACACACCACACACATACACAGATCAAACACGCACACACACACATATATAAACACACACATATAGGAGCACACAAACCCCACACCTCAACTGTAGGAACTTATTTTTACACACAAACACCTGAGACACACAGTTATACCTTAGACACAAAGACACACACAACCGTACTTTAAACACAAACACACACACTACTGAACATAACTGACACACACACACTTCTCTTCAATCTTCCTATACCTCAAGCTGAGCCCCTCCCTCTTTCTCCCTCCCTCCCCCCCTTCTCCCTCCCTCCCCCTTTCTCCCTCCCTCCCCCTTTCTACCTCCCTCCCTCTCCCCCTCCCCTCTCCACTCCCTCCCACATTTAATATTTTAATGGCGTCCCCCACTAACCCTCCCTCTCCCCCCTCCCTCCCTCCCTCCCTCCCCCGCCCCTCCCCCCCACACCTCTCCTCCTCACCCATTATTATTATTATCATTATCTTTCTTTGTTTGGTTTTATAATCCCTTTGTTCTTCCTCTGTGGGTTTCAGGATGTTAGCTGAGAGCTCATGTTACACTAACACCATAGAAGAAGAGAGCCCCTGGGGTCTTCCATGCATGTGCTAGATGTGTAGACTTGATTGTATTTGAACTTTTCAGTTTTTGGGACTTTGTAAGAAAAGGTTGTTACAGAAGAAAATGTATAACTGCAGAAAATAACCAAAAAGGAATAAAACCCATTGTATGTCAGTTATAACCCTGAGTCCTGATTCAGACGGGTGTGTGTGTGTGTGTGGGGGCAGGTGGGGGTGTGTGTGTAAGTACAATACCCTTTGGGACAAAAACAGAAACGGTGCTTAAGCTATTGACTTAAATCTCAAAATAGATTTATTGAATGTCCTTCATGATTGGTTAAGTGTTTCCACCTGTCTTTGCGTCATACATCATCCGTCTCCAGGGTGATATAGATCTACAGTAGAAGGTACGGTCTCCAGGGTGATATAGATCTACAGTAGAAGGTACGGTCTCCAGGGTGATATAGATCTACAGTAGAAGGTATGGTCTCCAGGGTGATATAGATCTACAGTAGAAGGTACGGTCTCCAGGGTGATATAGATCTACAGTAGAGGTATGGTCTCCAGGGGTATAGATCTACAGTAGAAGGTATGGTCTCCAGGGTGATATAGATCTACAGTAGAAGGTATGGCAGCAGTTTGTGTATAGAGAGTGTGTGCATCTATACTTTACATGTACTGTGTATGTATGTGTGTAGTGTGTGTACACCTGTATCAGTGTGTGTGTGTGCGTGTGTATCAGTGTGTGTGTACGTGTGTGTCAGTGTGTGTGTACGTGTGTATCAGTGTGTGTGTACGTGTGTGTCAGTGTGTGTGTACGTGTGTATCAGTGTGTGTATCAGTGTGTGTGTGTCAGTGTGTGTATCAGTGTGTGTGTAGGTGTGTATCAGTGTGTGTGTACGTGTGTGTCAGTGTGTGTGTCAGTGTGTGTGTCAGTGTGTGTGTACGTGTGTATCAGTGTGTGTGTCAGTGTGTATCAGTGTGTGTGTGTCAGTGTGTGTCAGTGTGTGTGTCAGTGTGTGTCAGTGTGTGTATCAGTGTGTGTGTACGTGTGTATCAGTGTGTGTGTCAGTGTGGGGGCCACAGCCCGGCCCCTCAGACAGCCACAGGTGAGGTACTGCATGGCCTTCATGCTGATGTGCATGAGGGGCCCCAGGTTGAACAGCATGTGGTAGAAGGCCTTGACTGACAGGCCTCCTGTTTCGTCTGCGTACTTCAGGGCCACGATGGGAGTGTACAGGGGGTTGGTCATGTTCCTGAAGCAGGGGCTGGCAGACTCGATCACCTGCTGGGTCACCTGCAGGTCACAAACACTCAGGTAAACAGGCAGAAACACACTGACGGCTGGCTGAGTGACTGGCTGGCTGGCTGGCTGGCTGGTTGTTGTGGCTGGATGGCTGGTTGTTGTGGCTGGATGGCTGGTTGTTGTGGCTGGCTGGCTGGTTGTGACTGGCTGGCTGGCTGGTTGTTGTGGCTGGCTGGCTGGTTGTGACCTACCTTGGCGATGTCATCGGGATTCTGCCCCAGGGTCTGGAAGATGTCGAGGGAGGAGGGCAGGTACACGTTCTTGAAGTAGTTGACTGTGTCTGCATCTGCTCCAGGAAACTCCTTCTGACGAACATCTTCAATCATCTTGGCCTCAAACTCTGTATGCACGGGGCCTGGCTCGATCATGGACATGCTGGAGGGGGGGGAGGAGCCGGAGGGAAGGACATGAGGCAGTCTGGGTTAGGGTTACAGTGGACAGTGGCATGCTGGTAAGTGTAGGAGCAGTGCATTGTGGAAGTTGTAGTCGTACTTACGTGACGTTGAACTTGAGCAGCTGCACAGCCAAACTCTCGCAGAAGCCCTCAATGGCAAACTTAGACGCTGCATACACGTCATTAAACACCACCCCTGCACACACACACACACACACACACACACACACACACACACACACACACACACACACACACACACACACACACACACCACACACACACACACACACACCCCACACACACATGAGACTTGTCTGGTCCTTTCCTCCTCCTCTCTACTCCCCTCCTCCTCCTCCCTCCTCCCTCCCTCCTCCTCCCTACCTTGTAGGCCCATCACGCTGCTGATCACGATGATGTGGCCTCCTCTCCTCTTCTTCATGTCTGGCATCACCTCCTTGATCATCCTGATCACACCGAACACGTTGGTCTCAAACACCTGCTTCATCTCCTGTCATGGGATGCTCTCCAGAGGCCCCACCGCCGATACCGCCCGCGTTGTTGACTGGGGTGCGAAGGAGAGGTAAGGGAGGATAGCGTAAGAGGAGAGGTAATGAGGAGAGGTAAGGAGGAGAGAGGTAAGGATAGAGGTAGCGTCGAGTCCCGGCTGTGCGGTCCGGCGCTCGGTAGCGCGGTCTCGGCGAGAGGTCGTGCGTGTCCGGCGGCGCGGCCGCGGCAGAGGTCCGTCGTCTCGTCCGGGCGCGCGTTACGGCGCGCGCGTTCCGCTGGCGCAGCGGTCTCCTGCTCTTCACTGCGCTTCTCCGGCCGTTCTGCGTCGCGTTCCTTGGGCGTCGCGGTCCAGCGTGCTCTTTCCGTCTTCTCTTTCCTGCTTATCGTTCCGGCTTCGCTCTGGCGTCTTCTCTCTGTCCTTGCGCTCTTTCCGCCTTACTCCTGTCCTTGCGTCGCTTTCCTGCGGCTCTGTGTCCTGTCTTCTCTGTTCCTTCTGTCGCTCCTTTCTGCTTGCTCTTCCTTCTGTCG
This sequence comes from Mallotus villosus, assembly GCA_903064625.1. Classification (NCBI taxonomy): domain Eukaryota; kingdom Metazoa; phylum Chordata; class Actinopteri; order Osmeriformes; family Salangidae; genus Mallotus; species Mallotus villosus. Next base: position 19,826 of record CAEFZP010002208.1, read on the forward strand.
GCTCTTGTCCGTCGTTCGCGTGTTCCTCTCCTCTTCCTGCTTCTCTTCGCTGCGCGCTCGGTCCTTCTCTCTTTCCTAGTCGGTCTCGTTCCGGCTTCGCTGTCCTTTCTCGCGTCCGTCTGTCGCTGCTGTCGCTTTCCGGCTCCGTCGGTCCGTCGTCTCGTTTAACGTCGTGCTCCTGTCCTGCGTCGCGTTCCTCATGTCTCTTCCTTCTTCGCTGTCCTGCTCGGTGCGCTGGTCCTGCTTCCTTCTTCTGCGCTGTCTTGCGTGACTCGTGTCCAGTCTTCTCTTTCCTGTCTTCTCGTTCCTCTCTCGTTCCTTCTGCCTGTCCTTCGTCTCTCTTAGTCCTTCGTCGCTTTCGCCTTCGTGCTGCGGTCCATGCTGTCTTCTCGTGCGTACGGGCGTCTGTCCTTCGTCTCTTATCCTTCGTCGCTTTCCTTCTTCCCTGTCCGTCTTCTCTCTGCCCCTGTCTCTCGTATCCTTCTTGACTGCGTGCTCCTTCCGTCGCGTTCGTGCGCCGCTGTCCTGCGGCGCGCTCTCCCTGTCGTCGCTGTCCTTCTGCTCGTTCCTTCGTCGCTGTCCCTGTGCTACGCTTCCGCGTCTCTCTGCTCCCTGGTCGTCGCTGGTCCGGCTTGCGTCGCTTATCCTGCTTCGCTTTCCTTCTCGCTTTCCATGTCGGCTCGTTCCTGCTTCTCTTTCCTCTTGCTCTTCCTTGCTCTCTGTGAACCTTCGTTCGTTCCTTCTTCGCCGTCCTGCGTCTGCCCGTTCCTTTACTCGCGGTCCGTGCGTACGCGTTCCTTCTTCGCTGTCCTTTAGGTCTCTCTTTCTCTTCTCTTTAAGGATATCTAAGCGAGAGTACTGGGGAGGTAAGGAGCGCGTCGAGGCACCAGTAGCCAGCCAACTTGTTTTTCTGTTTCGGCTGTTTTAACAGTATGACAGCAGGTGGCCAGCACAACAACACACAGAGCATGCAAGGTGTATGGTGGTCGAGTGCGATGTCTCATGGTCAGCTCTGTCACACAGGGGATGGATTCTGTGTGTGTAGAATAAGAAAATGTTGATCATATTATTAGCAGACACTTCATCCACGAGATAACCGTGTGTATGGTGTCTGTGTGAGTGAGTGAGTGTGGAGTGTGTGTGTGACATGAGTGTATGGTGTGTGTGATGAGTGATGAGTGAGTGATGAGTGTGTGTGTGACAGTGTGTATGGTGTGTGTGAGTGTGTGTGACAGAGTGTATGGTGTGTGTGAGTGTTGTGGACAGTGTGTAATGGTGTGTGACAGTGTGTATGGTGTGGTGTGAGTGTGTGTGACAGGTGTATGGTGTGTGTGAGTGTGTGTGTGTCTTACTGAGCACGTCTACATGTCGGTCCTTGATGCCGTGGATACAGTCATGTGATGCAGACTGTCCGGGCAGACGTCAGAGTGGCCAGTGCCACCGTGCGTCCGTACGCGTCCCCCGCAGCCTCCACCAGCGATTGTCTATACGCTTCAGGTCACGCATGGTCGCTATGACTGACGGGAGGGTGGGTCATTATGAGTCTCACAGTCCACAGACCAAACTTTCTTTCTCTCTCCCTGCCTCGCTCCCTCCCATGACCTGTCTGGGTCAACCACCGTTCACTGCTACAGTAGAGAGGAATGAGGGAGAGGGTAGAGATAGACATGGAGAGAGGGAGATGGAGACGGGAGACGAGGGAGGAGGGAGTGGAGGTAGTCTCGAGTGAGTGTCGCTGTGAGGATGGTTGGGGTGGGTACGCAGTTGAGATGATAGGGTGGCTGAGGGTAGGTGAGATCGGGGCATCGGTTAGTCGGTGTGGGCGGGGTCGGAGCGTCGTTTTTGGGGATTACGTCGGATTCGCGCGGTGAGGGCTGGCTGTGACAGGCTCTTCTGTTCGCGCCCTTTTGTAAACGATTGAGCCCTCCGCCTGTGTCTTCCCCGTCTTTTTCCTCTTGTGGTCTTTTCTCTCTTGCCTCCTACTCCGTCCTTTCTCGGCCTCACTCCTCTGAGCGTAAGTACAGGTTGCTACAGGTGCCCTGGAATGCTTGTACTTGTAGGCTTGTAATGCAAGTGGTGTCTAGTTCCCGGTGTGTGTGGTCTAGTACCTGTGTGGTGTCTAGTACCTGCGTGTGGTGTCCTAGTACCTGTACCGTGTGCGTGTATCTCTCCTGTGTGTAGTGAGTGATGTGACATGTGTAGTGCATTCTTTCTGCGTAGAATGTGTAATCATTCAAGATCAGTGCGGCGCCTAGACAGAGGAGAGCACTGAGTAGCATACGACAAAGCAAGAGAAGCTCTCTATTCGATCTTTTGCTCCTTTCGTTACTCTTCGGGCGTGAGCGGCTCCGCCTATGCTCTCGCTCTCTTCTACTTCTCTCGTGCGTCGTGCTTCTCTCTGCTTGAGATTGGAGAGGGAGGAGCGGCGAGGATAGGAGACTAGTTGAGAGATGCTAGGGTGTAGAGTGAGAGTATGATATTTAAACAAACTCAAAAACACATTCACTTGTGCCTCCCTCTCTTCTCGCTCTCACTCCCTCCCAGGTGGTCGGTTCCTCCTCGCCCTCTCTTCGCTTCCTCTCTTCTTCTAGGCTGTCTCCTCCCTGCGCGTTCCCCTTCTCCCTCTCCTCTGCTTTGCTCCTGCTCCTCCGCTCTCAATCTAAAATACTCCTCCAGGCCAGTGATCAGAGCATCTTAGCATCAGATTAGCGTTAGCAACGCCAGTCTCCAGAATAACCAAATAACCCCCCTCCTGCCTGGCTCAGAGACACAGCCCCTAGCTGGGGAAGCCTGTCCAACACAGCCCCTGGCTGGGATGGGACTGGTGAGGATTAAGTAGAGATCATAGACATAACCACTATATTGTTGTGTGTGTGTGTGTGTGTGTTTGTGTGTGTGTTGTTTTGTGTGTGTTTACATTCCCACTGCTCACATGTCGCAGACACACACACTCAAACACACACTCAAACAAACACACAGTCTCTCTCAACACACATATTACTCACTTTCCAACACCTATTCTAATGATGGGTCATTATGAAACTCAGCAGAAGCCTGCTAACGAACATTCATTAGATCAGGTGTGTGAGCAGGGAAACATCTAGAACATGCAGGACAACAGGTGAGTCCTTGAGGACAATCACATTTCTCATTGAATCTCATAAGATTTTCTA
>CAEFZP010002209.1:0-23176 GCA_903064625.1 Mallotus villosus
GGTAGCTGGAGTCCTGGTGGGCGTGTCTGAGATCTGACATGGTAGCTGGAGTCCTGGTGGGCGTGTCTGAGATCTGCTCACGTAGCTGGAGTCTGGTGGGCGTGTCCACTGAGATCTGACAGGTAAATAGCTGGAGTCTGCGGGCGTGTCGAGATGCCGGACAGGTAGCTGTAGTCCTGGTGGGCGTGTCTGAGATCTGACAGGTAGCGTAGTCCTGGTGGGCGTGTCAGATACTGACAGTTAGCTGGAGCCTGCGTGTCCTGAGATCTGACAGGTAGGCTGGTAGTCCTGTGGGCGTGTCTGAGGATCTGACAGGTGAGCTGTAGTTCCTGGTGGGCGTGTGCTGAGGTCGTCCCTGAGATCGAGCAGTAGCTTGGACGTCCTGGTGGGCGCGTGTCTGCGATCTGACAGGTAGCCCGTGTCCTGCGTTGTCAGATCTGACAGTAGCTGGAGTCCTGGTGGGCGTGTCTGAGATATCTGACAGGTAGCTGGAGTCTGCGTGTCTGAGATCGACAGGTTAGGTAGCTGTAGTCCCTGGGTGGGCGCGTGTCTGAGTGCTCTGACAGGTAGCTGGACGTGCCTGGTGGGCGTGTCTGAGATCTGACAGGTAGCTGGATGTCCTGGTGGGGCGCGTGTCTGAGCTCTGACAGGTAGAGCTGCGGTTCTGCGTGTCTGAGATTCTGACAGGTAGCTGGAGTCCTGGTGGGCGTGTCTGAGATCGGACAGGTAGCTGGAGTCCTGGTGGCGTGTCTGAGATCTGACAGGTAGACTGGAAGTCCTGGGGGGCGTGTCTGAGATCTGACAGGTAGCTGGAGTCCTCAAGGTGGGCTGGTCTGAGCTCTGACAGGTCGCTGTGAGTCCTGGTGGGCGTGTCTTAGATCTGACGGGTGTAGTCTGAATCTGCAGGAGCTGTTGTTCCTGGTGGCGTGTCTGAGATCGGATCGTAGCTCTGTCTTCTGTGGTCGTGTCTGAGATCTGACGGAGCTGTTTAGTCCTGGTGGGCGTGTCTGAGATCTGACAGGTAGACTCGTAGTCCTGGTGTGGGCGTGTCTCGAGATCTGACAGGTAGCTGGAGTCTGGTGGGCGTGTCTGAGGGTGTCTGAGATCTGACAGGTAGCTGGAGTCTGGTGGGCGTGTCCCTGAGCATCTGACAGTAGCTGTAGATCCTGGTGGGCGTGTCTGAGATCTGACAGGTAGCTGCGAAGTCAGTCCTGGTGGGCAGTGTCTGAGGGTGTGTCTGAGATCTGACAGTAGCTGTAGGCCTGGTGGGCGTGGTCTGAAGGCGTGTCCGAGAGCTGACAGGTAGCTTGGTCCTGGTGGGCGTGTCTGAGATCTGAAATGGTAGCTGGATTCTGCTGTGGTGTTGCTGAGGGAGTTCTGAGATCTGACAGGTAGCTGTAGTCTTCTGGGTGAATGAATGGTTCAGGATCACAAACAAAAGGCTTGCATTTAGTATTGATGATACGAACACAGAAATAAATACCTCAAAACACGCCTAAGGAGGACAACATCACAGGAAGGTTGTGGGTTTTTTTTTGTGGGGGGGGGTGGTGTGTGTGGTGTGGATAAACATTCTGGGTCCTTTTTTATGGCATACAGGGGGGGGAGGAGGTCGCATTGGGGGATGTGGGGGTGTTGTGTGGTGTGTGAGTAGGTGGTTGTGTGTGTGTGTGGTAGGGTGGGTATTGGGGGTGTGTGTTGTTTTGTGGGAGTTAGTGTATGTGGTGTGGTGTTGTGGAGGGGTTGGTTGGTTGTGGTGTGTGGTTAGTTAGTTGGTGGTGTGTGTGTGGGAGTAGGTTATGTGTGTTGTGGTTGTGTGAGGTATTTTTTTTTGTGTTATGTAGGTGTGGTTTGTGTTGAGTATGTATGGGTTGTTGATTGTGAGTAGTTATGTGTGTGTTGTGTGTTAGGTATGTTTGCATTTGTTCCCGCAGACATTTGTTAGTTTGGGTGGTAGGGAAGTTTTCTGTAGAGAAGGGAGACTGCCGTTTGGAATGGAAGGAGACTGGAGTGTTAACACGGCGGATATCGGTTCGTCATTAAAAAAAAAAAGATATATATATATATATTTTACTTTTTTAGACAACGTAGTTAAGGGGCAAGTTGAGATGTTGGAGGGGAAAGACTGGTGTGTGTTGTGGTGTTTGTTGTGGGGTTTGTGGTTGGGTGTAGGTATGTTGTGGGTGGGTGGTTGGGTAGGTTATGGTGTTCGTTTTGTCGTTGTTCTGGTTGGGTGGTTGTGTTGTTGGGGTTGTTGGGGTGTGAGTGTTTTGTTCTTGTGTAGGTATGTGTGGTCGTGTGTGGGTGTGTGCAGTAGGTTATGTGTGTGCGTGTGTTAGTAGGTATGTGTGTGTGTGCGTGAGTGTGACTGCGAGCAAGAACATTTTGGTCCATGGACTGGAATGCAAACAAACCAGAGGGTGTGTGAGTAATGTCTTCTCTCACACACACACACACACACACACACTCACACACACACACACACACAAACCCCCACACACACACTTGTCCCTGTCATCACTGCTTCGGGCGGAGGGAATGCACCTCTTCAGACACAACTCTTTCTCTCACACAGAATTCTTGCACACAGTCACAATAGCGTACACACACACACACGCAGCCGCCTCTTATAATCTCTGTAATGGGTTCTTATGGGTACTGGGTTCTTTGGTTGAGGGGTGCCGTTATGCTACAATTAATTGAAAATTGACTGGGAAACGGATGTGGTTCCGTGTGATATTCGTTGTTAGTGTCTTCTTCCTCTGATTGGCTTGGTCCAGCTTCGCCTTCGTTAGGGTTAACAGGTCATTTTTTCACAAAGCTCCGACCCTCTCTGGGCCTGTCATGAATCAACCTTACCTAGCCTGTATCCTGAGTACTACAAACAAACCATACACTAGTAGCTGGGATTATGGGTGTGTGGTGGTGTGTGTTTGTTGTGTTTGGGTGGGGGGGGGTGAGGGGACGTGGGTGTAGGTCTTAGGGGAGGGTGGTGTGGGAGAGGGTAGGGTCTGGTGGCTCTGTTGTTTTATGGTGTTGGTTCCTGGAGTTTTTGTTAGGTGTGGTGTTTACGTGCTGTGTATTGGTGGGCTGTGATTGGGTTCGGTGTTTTGTTGTCTTGTCTGTGTTTGGGGGTGGGGGGGGTGGGTTGGTTTGTGGGGGTGGGTGGGGGGGGGGTGTGGGTTGTTTGTTTTTCGTGGGGTGTTGGGGGGGGGGGGGGGGGGGTGGGGGGGGGGGGGGTGGGGTGGGGGAGATGGATTGTGAGGGAGGGATGGGAGAGGGGCTCTTCTATGGGAGTTTTCATCTCCGTGTGATGGCTCACTTGCAGAGCTGTCAGCGGGATGAACAGTTGTCGCCATTCTTCCCGTCGAGCGTCACAGTGAGCATGCCGGCCGCCGCTGCAGAAAACAGGATCTGTTCAGACATGGGGCTAACATCCCCCTCACTCCAGCCCCAGCACAGGACCTCATGGGGCTAGGGGGACTGTTGGGTTGCAGGTTTGGGGTGGGGGTGTTCTGATGGGGGTGGTTATGTGATCTGGGTGCGAGGGGCCTGGGGTGGCTGGGTTGGTGGTGTTGGTTGGTGGTGTGGGTGGTGTGGGGGGTTGGTGGTGTTGTTGGGGGGGTGTGGGGGGGTTTTGTTGGGGGGGTGGGAGGGGGTTTCTGGGCGGGTGTGGACTGGGGGGGGGGTTGGAATGGTGGGGAGAAAGGATAAGATGTGGAAAGAGGAGGAGGGGGTTGGTAGAGGGGGAGGATGGATGTAGGGTGATGAGTGAAAATGGGGTTTGATGTTCAGTGTTCTGTGGAGAGGGACAAGAGGGGGGAGGATCACTGAGAGGGAGGGTGGGAGAGAGGGGTTATAGTCATCAATCCATATTTTTCCTTATTAAACTGAGAAATATTCCAGTTTGGCCAACAGGATTCAGCTGGCTAAATAAAACCGCTATTAAAGATGGGTTGTCAAGAATCTGAAATCCACGCTTAGTGTATAAATTTCCTATACTGACTGTAGCTGTCCTATCACTATCCCTATACACTATCCCTCTCCCTCTCATCTCCCTTTTCCCTCTCCCTCTGCCTATGCGATCGCCTCTGCATTTCCTCTCCTTTCCGACACACTACCTTCAGCATCACACCAGGGAAAAGGACAACTAACAATTCAGCATCCACCAGGACAGGAGGTGAAACAGACACACTAACCCTCAGCATCACACCAGACAGGAGGGAGGAACAGACACACTAACCCTTCAGCATCACACCAGAGGGAAACAGACACACTAACCCTTCAGCATCACACCAGACAGGGGGGGAAACAGACACACTAACCCTTCAGCATCACACCAGACAGGAGGGGTAACAGACACACTAACCCTTCAGCATCACACCAGACAGGAGGAGATACAGACACACTAACCCTTCAGCATCACACCAGACAGGAGGGTAACAGACACACAACCCTTCAGCATCACACCAGACAGGGGAGGTAACAGACACACTAACCCTTCAGCATCACACCAGAAAGGAGGAGGAGGAACAGACACACTAACCCTTCAGCATCACACCAGACAGGAGGAAACAGACACACTAACCCTTCAGCATCACACCAGACAGGAGGAGATACAGACACACTAACCCTTCAGCATCACACCAGACAGGAGGTGAGAAACAGACACACTAACCCTTCAGCATCACACCAGACAGGAGGGAAACAGACACACTAACCCTTCAGCATCACACCAGAGGAAACAGACACACTAATCCTTCAGCATCACACCAGACAGGAGGAAACAGACACACAACCCCGTCAGCATCACACCAGACAGGAGGTGAAACAGACACACTAACCCTTCAGCATCACACCAGACAGGGGGGGTAACAGACACACTAACCCTTCAGCATCACACCAGACAGGAGGTGAAACAGACACACTAACCCTTCAGCATCACACCAGACAGGAGGAGGAAACAGACACACTAACCCTTCAGCATCACACCAGACAGGAGGTGAAACAGACACACTAACCCTTCAGCATCACACCAGACAGGAGGTAACAGACACACTAACCCTTCAGCATCACACCAGACAGGAGGGAAACAGACACACTAACCCTTCAGCATCACACCAGACAGGGAGGGTAACAGACACACTAAACCCTTCAGCATCACACCAGACAGGGGGGAAACAGACACACTAACCCTTCAGCATCACACCAGACAGGGGAGAACAGACACACTAACCCTTCAGCATCACACCAGACAGGAGGGAAACAGACACACTAACCCTTCAGCATCACACCAGAGGAAACAGACACACTAACCCTTCAGCATCACACCAGACAGGAGGAAACAGACACACTAACCCTTCAGCATCACACCAGACAGGAGGAAACAGACACACTAACCCTTCAGCATCACACCAGACAGGGAGGAAACAGACACACTAACCCTTCAGCATCACACCAGACAGGAGAAACAGACACACTAACCCTTCAGCATCACACCAGAGAACAGACCACACTAACCCTTCAGCATCACACCAGAGGAAACAGACACACTAACCCTTCAGCATCACACCAGACAGGAGGAGATACAGACACACTAACCCTTCAGCATCACACCAGACAGGAGGTGAAACAGACACACTAACCCTTCAGCATCACACCAGACAGGAGGTGAAACAGACACACTAACCCTTCAGCATCACACCAGACAGGAGGTGAAACAGACACACTAACGCTTCAGCATCACACCAGAGGAAACAGACACACTAACCCTTCAGCATCACACCAGACAGGAGGTGAAACAGACACACTAACCCTTCAGCATCACACCAGACAGGAGGTGAAACAGACACACTAACCCTTCAGCATCACACCAGACAGGAGGTGAAACAGACACACTAACCCTTCAGCATCACACCAGACAGGAGGAGATACAGACACCACTACCCTTCAGCATCACACCAGACAGGAGGAGATACAGACACACTAACCCTTCAGCATCACACCAGACATGGGAGGAAACAGACACACTAACCCTTCAGCATCACACCAGACAGGGAGGTAACAGACACACTAACCCTTCAGCATCACACCAGACAGGAGGTGAAACAGACACACTAACCCTTCAGCATCACACCAGACAGGGGAGGAAACAGACACACTAACCCTTCAGCATCACACCAGACAGGAGGAGATACAGACACACTAACCCTTCAGCATCACACCAGAGGGTAACAGACACACTAACCCTTCAGCATCACACCAGAGGAAACAGACACACTAACCCTTCAGCATCACACCAGACAGAGGTGAAACAGACACACTAACCCTTCAGCATCACACCAGACAGGAGAAACAGACACACTAACCCTTCAGCATCACACCAGAGGAAACAGACACACTAACCCTTCAGCATCACACCAGACAGGAGGTGGAAACAGACACACTAACCCTTCAGCATCACACCAGACAGGAGGTGAAACAGACACACTAACCCTTCAGCATCACACCAGAGGAGATACAGACACACTAACCCTCAGCATCACACCAGACAGGGGAGATACAGACACACTAACCCTTCAGCATCACACCAGCATGGGAGGAAACAGACACACTAACCCTTCAGCATCACACCAGACAGGAGGTAACAGACACACTAACCCTTCAGCATCACACCAGAGAAACAGACACACCCTTCGCATCACACCAGACAGGAGGTAACAGACACACTAACCCTTCAGCATCACACCAGACAGGAGGAGATACAGACACACTAACCCTTCAGCATCACACCAGAGGAAACAGACACACTAACCCTTCAGCATCACACCAGACAGGAGGTGAAACAGACACACTAACCCTTCAGCATCACACCAGACAGGAGGTGAAACAGACACACTAACCCTTCAGCATCACACCAGAGGAGAACAGACACACTAACCCTTCAGCATCACACCAGACAGGAGGGAAACAGACACACTAACCCTTCAGCATCACACCAGACAGGAGGTAACAGACACACTGACCCTTCAGCATCACACCAGACAGGAGGAAACAGACACACTAACCCTTCAGCATCACACCAGAGGAAACAGACACACTAACCCTTCAGCATCACACCAGACAGGAGGGAAACAGACACACTAACCCTTCAGCATCACACCAGACAGGAGGAAACAGACACACTACCCTTCAGCATCACACCAGAGGAAACAGACACACTAACCCTTCAGCATCACACCAGACAGGAGGGAACAGACACACTAACCTTCAGCATCACACCAGACAGGAAACAGACACACTAACCCTTCAGCATCACACCAGACAGGAGGTAACAGACACACTAACCCTTCAGCATCACACCAGACAGGAGGAAACAGACACACTAACCCTTCAGCATCACACCAGAGGAAACAGACACACTAACCCTTCAGCATCACACCAGACAGGAGTAACAGACACACTAACCCTTCAGCATCACACCAGACAGGAGGAAACAGACACACTAACCCTTCAGCATCACACCAGAGGAAACAGACACACTAACCCTTCAGCATCACACCAGACAGGAGGTAACAGACACACTAACCCTTCAGCATCACACCAGACAGGGGGGGAAACAGACACTAACCCTTCAGCATCACACCAGACAGGAGGTAACAGACACACTGACCCTTCAGCATCACACCAGACAGGAAACAGACACACTGACCCTTCAGCATCACACCAGACAGGGGGGGAAACAGACACACTGACCCTTCAGCATCACACCAGACAGGAGGTAAACAGACACACTAACCCTTCAGCATCACACCAGACAGGGGTGGGAAACAGACACACTAACCCTTCAGCATCACACCAGACAGGAAACAGACACACTACCCTTCAGCATCACACCAGGAACAGACACTAACCTTCACATCACACCAGACAGGAGGTAACAGACACACTAACCCTTCAGCATCACACCAGACAGGGGGGGAAACAGACACACTGACCCTTCAGCATCACACCAGACAGGAGTAACAGACACACTAACCCTTCAGCATCACACCAGACAGGAGGTAACAGACACACTGACCCTTCAGCATCACACCAGACAGGAGGAAACAGACACACTAACCCTTCAGCATCACACCAGAGGAAACAGACACACTAACCCTTCAGCTCGTAAGCTCTGAAACATCCAGCAGCCCAGGTAACCTCTCTATGCTAACCTGACCCCAGAGTGACCTGTGACCCCAGAGTGACCTGTGACCCCAGAGTGACCTGTGACCCCAGAGTGACCTGTGACCCCAGAGTGACCTGTGACCCCAGAGTGACCTGTGACCCCAGAGTGACCTGTGACCCCAGAGTGACCTGTGACCCCAGAGTGACCTGTGACCCCAGAGTGACCTGTGACCCCAGAGTGACCTGTGACCCCAGAGTGACCTGTGATCCAAGGGTGACCTGTGACCTGTGACCCCAGAGTGACCTGTGATCCCAGAGTGACCTGTGACCCCAGAGTGACCTGTGACCCCAGAGTGACCTGTGACCCCAGAGTGACCTGTGACCCAAGGGTGACCTGTGACCTGTGACCCAAGGGTGACCTGTGACTCCAGGGTGACCTCTAGCAGCAGAACATCAAGGACCAGAAGTACAAAGTTCTAACTCTCCTCTTCCCTCAACAGGTCAACGCCCTCCTGTCATTCCTTGTTCCCATGGCAGCCATATCAGCTCTGAACGGAATCATAGCCAATCAGCTGCTGCGGATGTTCAAAGAGGCGGAGCAAGACAACCGTTTGTGTATCGTCGGGGGCAACCCCACAATGCTGAGTGTTACTGTGGAGCCCAACCGCGCCCAGTCGCTGCGTCACGGAGTGCTGGTCCTGCGTAAGCCCCGCCCACACACACCCACGCACGCACACACCACGCACGCGCGCACGCGCACCCGCACGCGCACGCGCACACGCACACGTCACACTCACACACGCACACGCACACGCACACGCACACGCACACTCACACGCACACGCACACGCTCACACGCACACTCACACTCACACGCACACGCACACGCTCACACTGCACACGCACACGCACACTCACACACACACACACACACACACCACACACACACACACACACACACCCACACACACACACACACACACACACACACACACACACACACCCACACCCACACCCACACCCACCCACACCCACACCCACACACACACACACACCACACCACACACACACACACACACACACCACACACACACACACACACCACACATTTACAACATCTGTTTTTTAACCACGTACACGAGCACAGCAGTGGGTGAAAGTCTTGAGTGTTCCTCCAAGCGGCGTAGCAGTATAACAATTACCCTTAAAAACCCTCGACTGTGCACACACAGTCACTTAGTGAGAGAGTACTTCTCAGTGCAGAGCGTTCTGTAAGGGAGCGCATTCACTCTGCTCTCCACTGGGCCCATCTCAAAACAATCACTTTACATTTGACAGTCTATTTGTTTGCCAGATGCTTTTATCCAAACCAACGTTCAAATAGAAGACAGAAAGTGCAGCAGGAGATCAAGGATCAGAAGTGCAGAGTTAGACTTCTAACAGACTTCTAACAGAGTAACGGTGGTAAAGTAACATCTCAGCTACCAGGCACAGTGTAAAGTAACATCTCAGCTACCAGACACAGTGTAAAGTAACATCTCTTCTACCAGACACATTTTAAAATAACATCTCTTCTACCAGACACAGTGTAAAGTAACATCTCAGCTACCTGACACAGTGTAAAGTAACATCTCAGCTACCTGACACAGTGTAAAGTAACATATCTTCTACCAGACACCGTGTAAAGTAACATATATTCTACCAGACACAGTGTAAAGTAACATCTCAGCTACCAGACACAGTGTAAAGTAACATCTCTTCTACCATACACAGTGTAAAGTACATCTCAGCTACCAGACACAGTGTAAAGTAACATCTCTTCTACCAGACACAGTGTAAAGTAACATATATTCTACCAGACACAGTGTAAAGTAACATCTCAGCTACCAGACACAGTGTAAAGTAACATATATTCTACCAGACACAGTGTAAAGTAACATCTCAGCTACCAGACACAGTGTAAAGTAACATCTCAGCTACCAGACACAGTGTAAAGAAACATCTCTTCTACCAGACACAGTGTAAAGTAACATCTCAGCTACCAGACACAGTGTAAAGTAACATCTCAGTTACCAGACACAGTGTAAAGTAACATCTCTTCTATCAGACACAGTGTAAAGTAACATCTCAGTTACCAGACACAGTGTAAAGTAACATCTCTTCTACCATACACAGTGTAAAGTAACATCTCAGCTACCAGACACAGTGTAAAGTAACATCTCTTCTACCAGACACAGTGTAAAGTAACATCTATTCTACCAGACACAGTGTAAAGTAACATCTAAGTTACCAGGCACAGTGTAAAGTAACATGTCTTCTACCAGACACAGTGTAAAGTAACATCTCAGCCAACAGACACAGTGTAAAGTAACATCTCAGTTACCAGGCACAGTGTAAAGTAACATGTCTTCTACCAGACACAGTGTAAAGTAACATCTCAGCTACCAGACACAGTGTAAAGTAACATCTCCTCTACCAGACACAGTGCAAATATCACTTCAGTTTTAACTTAACCCTAACCCCAGGACCCAAATGTTCTGCTTTGAGACCCAAAGTTAAGAGTCATAGTTAAAGTCACAAGTAGGGATGAGGGCACATTTATTTGATAGTTAATAGAAATGTACTAAACCTGTCATCCTTTACTTAACATTAACCAAACCTTGTTTAGTTATCACACATGAACCTCTGGTCTATAAACTACCCTGGCCTTGTCACTATGGTAACCCTCCGCCCCAACCTGACCCTGTCACTATGGTAACCCTCCGCCCCAACCGGGCCCTGTTACTATGGTAACCCTCCGCCCCAACCTGGCCCTTTTACTACGGTAACACCCCAGCCTGGCCCTGTCACTACGGTAACCAGCCTGGCCCTGTCACTACGGTAACCCCCCCCCAGCCTGGCCCTGTCACTACGGTAACCCCCCCCCCAGCCTGGCCCTGTGCCCGTGACCCCAGAGCCAGGGCAGTGTTTGTGTTGGGTCGTCCTGTCCTAATGGACACCATGGAGCGGAACTAAGGGGACTTAATGTGAGTTAACGTGTGTGAGAACGTGTATGGAGGGGGGGAGAGTGTGTGTGTGTGTGTGTGTGTGGAGTGGGGGAGAGGTCTCCTGTGTGTGTGTGTGTGTGTGTGTGTGTGTGTGGGGAGAGGTCTCCTGTGTGGTGTGTGTGTGTGTGTGTGGAGGGGGGAGAGGTCTCCTGTGTGTGTGTGTGTGTGTGTGTGTGCGTGTGTGTGTGTGTGTGTGTGTGTGGAGGGGGAGAGGTCTCCTGTGTGTGTGTGTGTGTGTGTGTGTGTGTGTGTTGTGTGTGTGTGTGTGTGTGTATGGGTGTGTGTGTGTGTGTGTGTGTGTGGAGGGGGGGAGAGGTCTCCTGTGTGTGTGTGTGTGTGTGTGTGTGTGTGTGTGTGTGTGTGTGTGTGTGTGTGTGTGTGTGTGTGTGTGTGTGTGTGTGTGTGTGCGTGTGTGTGTGTTGTGTGTGTGTGTGTGTGTGGAGGGGGGAGAGGTCTCCTGTGTGTGTGTGTGTGTGTGTGTGTGTGTGTGTAGGAGTGTTGATGTGTGTGTTTTTGGTGCATGTCATGACCTTTCTCTTCGTTTCCTGTCAGGGGGGGTCAGTATGGGTGAACCCCCAAGTCAGTCCTTTCAACTAGAAGTTTCTACCAGAGTCACATAGTTTGAATCAGCTCTGGAACAGGGGGTCAGCTGGACTCTGAAGGACAAAAGGATTAGCGGCAGAGATGATGTGGGACGATATTAGCTGCAGCATAGGCAGTAAAAGAAATGACACAAGATGTGACACACACACACACACACACACACACAGCCTCGCAATTATAGCTTCTCCATCACCAGAAGCAGAAGGTTGACACCATCACAGCCACAACATCTCCTCCTAATTACACATTATGAAACTCTTGACATTTTACCCGCTGCTCGGCTTTGCCATAACTGTAACGTCCAGCTGGCTCTTAAACAAATCATGGACAATTATGGATTATGAACGAGGAATGTCAATTCAAGAAAGGCGTTGAGAGAAGAGAGGGAGGAGAGAGTGGAGGGATGGAGGGAGGAGAGAGATGGAGGGATGGAGGAGAGAGGTGGAGGGATGGAGGAGAGGTGGAGGGAGGGAGGAGAGGTGGGACGGGAGGGAGGGAGAGGTGGAGGGAGGGCAGAGGAGACGGGGGAGGGAGGGAAGAGGGAGAGGTGGAGGGAGGGAGTACGAGGTGGAGGGAGGGAGGAGAGGGGGAGGGAGGGAGGAAAGGGGGAGGGATGGAGGAGAGAGGTGGAGGGATGGAGGAGAGAGGTGGGAGGGAGGGATCGAGAGAGGTGAGGGGAGGGAGGAGAGGAGGGATGGAGGGGAGTGGGGGAGGAGAGGTAGAGAGGGGAGGGAGAGGAGAGGTGGATGGAGGAGGAGAGAGGTGGAGGGAGGAGGAGAGGTGGAGGGATGGAGGGGGAGTGGAGGGAGACGGAGAGGTGGAGGGATGGGAGGAGAGGGGGAGGGATGGAGGAGAGGTGGAGGGAGGAGGAGAGAGATGGAGGGACGCGGGGGTGGAGGAGGAGAGGTGGAGGAGAGGTGAGGATGAAGGAGAGGTGGAGGGATGGAGGAGAGAGGTGGAGGGAGGAGAGAGAGGTGGAGGGATGGAGGAGAGAGATACGAGGATGAGGAGAGAGCATGGATGGGAGAGATGGTGGAGGGATGGAGGAGAGGTGGAGGGATGGAGGAGAGAATTGGAGGGATGGAGGAGAGGTGGGAGAGAGGTGGAGGGAGGGGAGAGTGGGGGATGGAGGAGAGAGAGTGGAGGGATGGAGGAGAGAGGAGGGGAGGAGAGGTGGAGGAGAGGTGGAGGGAGGGAGGAAAAGGTGAGGGATGGAGGAGAGAGGGTGGAGGGATGGGAGGGAGGAGAGAGGGGAGGGATGGAGGAGAGGTGGAGAAAGAGGTGGAGGGAGGGAGGAGAGGTGGAGGGATGGAGGAAAAGAGATGGAGGGATGGAGGAGAGGGATAGAGGAGAGGGGGAGGGATGGAGGAGAGGTGGAAGGATGGGAGGAGAGAGGTGGAGGGATGGAGGAGAGAGGTGGAGCGATGGAGGAGAGGTGGAGGAGAGGTGGAGGGATGGAGGAGAGGTGGAGGGATGCGGAGAGAGAGAGGGTGGAGGGAGGAGGAGAGGGGGAGGAGAGGGGGAGGGATGGAGGATGGAGGGAATGGAGGAGAGAGATGGAGGGATGGAGGAGAGGTGGAGGGAGGGATGGAGGAGAGAGGTGGAGGGAGTAGCGAGATGGAGGAGGGAGGAGAGGTGGAGGGATGGAGGAGAGAGGTGGAGGGATGCGGAGAGAGGGGGAGGGATGGAGGAGGAGATGGTGAGGGATGGAGGAGAGAGTGGAGGGAGGGAGGAGAGAGGTGGAGGGAGAGGAGAGGTGGAGGGATGGACGAGAGAGGGTGAGGGATGGAGGAGAGGGGGGAGGGATGGAGGAGAGGTGAGGGAGGAGGAGAGGGAGTGGAGGAGAGAGGAGGAGAGAGGTGGAGGGATGGAGGAGAGAGGTGGAGGGATGGAGGAGAGAGGTGGAGGGAGGGAGGGAGAGTGGAGAGGAGGGAGGAGAGAGGTGGAGGGAGAGGAGAGGTGGAGGATGGAGAGGAGAGGTGGAGGGATGGAGGAGAGGTGGAGGGATGGAGGAGAGAGGTGGAGGGATGGAGGAGAGAGGTGGAGGGATGGAGGGAGAGGTGGAAGGATGGAGGAGAGGTGGAGGGATGGAGGAGAGGTGGAGGGAGAGGAGAGGTGGAGGGATGGAGGAGAGAGGTGGAGGGATGGAGGAGAGGTGTTTTCCGTCTGCTGTGCTGAGGGTAGTCAAGGGAACCTGAGATGGAGAGAACATTGACGGAGAGATGGACAAAGGAATGAAAAGAGACTGAAATGAAGGAGGGGTGTAGAGGGATGGAGGGATGGAGGGTTGATGGATGGTTTGTCTCCAGACACTGATAATGATGGAAGACCTGGAAGGATGAGGCCACTGACTTAGGAAATGATTCTACCCCCATCTCCTCTCTCCTCTCCTTCTACCCTCTACCCTCATCTCCTCCCCTCGACCATCTCCGCTCCTCCTCTTGCTGCACCCTACCCCCCTCTCCGCTCCTCCTCTTCTCTCTCCCTCTACCCCCCCTCTCCTCTCCTCCTCCCTCTACCCCTTCCTCTCCTCTTCCTCCTCCTCTCCTCCCTCTACCCCCTCTCCAGTCCAGATTCCTAGCAGAGTGGGTCTGACTGGGTTGGCCGTGTTTCAGGAATACTAATGCTGTGATAGGCCACCTGAGAACGGGACATCACTAGAGAGGAGGGAGAGGGGGAGGGGGAGATGGAAGGAGAGACGAGGAGGGGAGGGAAGGAGAGGAGGGGAGGGAAGGAGGGGAGGGAAGGAGGGGAGGGAAGGAGAGGAGAGATGAGGAGAGAAGAGAAGAGGGGTGGTAAAGAGGTTTAAAACCAGATCAACTGGGATGAATGGAGACACTCAAGAAAACAGGATTCTGCAGTGAATACAAGATAGAGGGTGGGAGGGATAAAAGAAGAGAATGACAAAGAGAAAGAGAGAGATAGTGAAGGATCAAACAAAGACAGGTGGAGAGGGAGAGAGGGAGAGGGAAACAGGGACAGATTAAGTATTGATTATTGGGTTCCTCAGACTAGAACAAGTTTACCTGAGTCGGTTACTGGTGGCCCCATGTGTGTGTCTTTGTATGTTTGAGTGTGTATGCGTGTGTGTGTGTTTGAGTGTGTGTGGCGTGTGTGGGTGTTTGTGTGTGTTTGAGTGTGTGTGTGTTTGAGTGTGTGTTGCCGTGGCGATTTCTTTAAGACTGCAAGGGTAGCGCCGCTTCCCCTAAAATAAAATAAAATAAAGGTAAAATATTTACTTTTCTGTTAACATTATAAATGCGTTAGAACACGTTCATCTCGAAGTTTGTTCAGAATCAGCTACATATAGCCGGTCGACTCAGTCCATTTCCTTCTCTTACATTCCCGTAGCGTCACAGTGCATTTACCTGTTGAAGCCTGACGTCCATGGACTTCAATGGGGCTTTGAACAGGTTTTTTCAGTGCTTTGAACTATACGGTCATTGGATAAATGCTGCAATTAGTCGAAAGACAAACTGCTGCAACCTATTTCTGGTATTTGCTTGGCGAAATGGCTAGCCAATTTTCATCATACAATTATACACCACATTTCTTGTTTGGGTCAGTTTAACCTAATTCCCACATAAATAAATGGACATTTTTATGATTTAGGCCGATAATGAGGTTCCCCTCTTTGAAAGACCAGCAGGGTTTAGGGTTAGGGCCACTGGTGTCAACAACAACTTCAGGTTTTTCCCCTCCGTATAGCAACACAGCTCTTTGTAAAAATGAGTTGATGAAATGAAAGTATTTACAGACTCATGTCTGTGTGTTTGGAGTGTCAGTGAAGCTCCACTGTGGGCCATCCTCTGTCACCCTCATCTGTCCAGCTCAGCTAGCAGGAAAAACAACATTCAAATTAGTTTTCAATTACTTTAGGTGTGCTTGGTTTCACTCTCTTGGCTCACTGAGTGGTCAGGGCCTGCTTAGCGTCAGTTTATGGCACAACAGACAGTCCGTATTAAGCACACCTTCAGCACTTAGTCCTTAGCGTATGTCCTCTCTCCTCTCTTCCAAAACTTCCTGCTTCTCTCTGTTCTTACTGTTTTCTCTCCTCCTCCTCCCCTCTCCTCCCCTCCTCCTCCTCCTCCTCCTCCTCTCCAGGGGCAGTGGTGATAGCGTTCGTGGTGTGCTGGCTGCCCTATCACGCTCGGAGACTCATGTTCTGCTACGTCACTGAGTGGACGGAGTGAGTGATTTGACACACCTCTCACTTTCTTTCCCTCTCACTTTCTCTCTCCTCCTCCTGCCTCTCCTCCTGCCTCTCCTCCTGTCTCATCTCCCTCCCTCTCTCTCCTCCCTCCCCTCTCCGCCCTCCCCTCTCTCCTCCTGCCTCTCCTCCTGCCTCTCCTCCTGTCTCATCTCCCTCCCCTCTCTCTCCTCCCTCCCCTCATCTCTACTCCCTGCCCCTCTCTCCCTCCTTCCTCTCCTCCTGCCTTCCTCCTGTCTCATCTCCCTCCCCTCTCTCTCCTCCCGCCCCTCTCTCCTCCTGCCTCTCCTCCTGCCTCTCCTCTGCCTCTCCTCCTGTCTCATCTCCCTCCCCTCCCTCCCCTCTCTCCTCCTGCCTCTCCTCCTGTCTAATTCCCTCCCACTCTCTCTCCTCCCATCTCCTCTCATCCCTCCTGCCTCTCCTCCTGTCTCATCTCCCTCCCCTCTCTCTCATCCCGCCCCTCTCTCCTCCTGCCTCTCCTCCTGCCTCTCCTCCTGCCTCTCCTCCTGTCTCATCTCCCTCCCCTCTCTCTCCTCTCTCCTCCTGCTCTCCTCCTGCCTCTCCTCCTGTCTCATCTCCCTCCCCCTCTCTCCTCCCTCCCCTCTCTCTCGTCCTCTGTCTCTCCCGTCTCAGGTAGTATCAGTTGGAAGTGTGTAAGAGTTCTACAGAATACAGAGAGGAACAGGCAGATAGATCTACCTGGTTCACATCTCACATCCAGACAGCTACCTGTCTGTGCAGATATACACTCTGATCATATAGATGAGACAGACATAATGTGATATTTAGATATGCAGACAGACAGATCTCACCTTTTTCACCTGACTAAATGTTTTAGCTGTGTTTACTGTCTGTTTTACCTGACTGACTGTCTCCACAGTGAGCTGTATGACTGTTTACCTGACTGACTGTCCACAGTGAGCTGTATGACTGTTTTACCTGACTGACTGTTTCCACAGTGAGCTGTATGACTGTTTTACCTGACTGACTGTATCCGCAGTGGGCTGTACGACTGTTTTACCTGACTGACTGTTTCCACAGTGAGCTGTTTGACTGTTTTACCTGACTGACTGTCTCCACAGTAAGCTGTATGACTGTTTTACCTGACTGTCTCCACAGTGAGCTGTATGACTGTTTTACCTGACTGACTGTCTCCACAGTGAGCTGTATGACTGTTTTACCTGACTGACTGTCTCAACAGTGGGCTGTATAACTGTTTTACCTGACTAACTGTCTCCACAGTGAGCTGTATGACTGTTTTACCTGACTGACTGTCTCCACAGTGAGCTGTATGACTGTTTTACCTGACTGACTGTCTCAACAGTGGGCTGTATAACTGTTTTACCTGACTAACTGTCTCCACAGTGAGCTGTATGACTGTTTTATCTGACTGCCTCCACAGTGAGCTGTATGACTGTTTTACCTGACTAACTGTCTCCACAGTGAGCTGTATGACTGTTTTATCTGACTGTCTCCACAGTGAGCTGTATGACTGTTTTATCTGACTGTCTCCACAGTGAGCTGTATGACTGTTTTACCTGACTGACTGTCTCCACAATGAGCTGTATGACTGTTTTACCTGACTGTCTCCACAGTGAGCTGTATGACTGTTTTATCTGACTGTCTCCACAGTGAGCTGTATGACTGTTTTACCTGACTGACTGTCTCCACAGTGGGCTGTATAACTGTTTTACCTGACTAACTGTCTCCACAGTGAGCTGTATGACTGTTTTATCTGACTGTCTCCACAGTGAGCTGTATGACTGTTTTACCTGACTAACTGTCTCCACAGTGAGCTGTATGACTGTTTTATCTGACTGTCTCCACAGTGAGCTGTATGACTGTTTTACCTGACTGACTGTCTCCACAGTGAGCTGTATGACTGTTTTACCTGACTGTTTCCACAGTGAGCTGTATGACTTGTACCACTACCTGTTCATGGTGACCAACGTCCTTTCTACGTGAGCTCAGCCATCAACCCCGTCCTGTACAACTTGGTGTCGGCCAACTACAGGCAGACCTTCTTTTCCACGCTCCGACACTTCTGCCTGCCCTGCACTCGCCGTCACCACGGCAATCGCCGCCGCAGCCATGGCAACCGCCGCACCCTCATGCGCCACTCCATCAGCCTGTCCACCAACCTGTCCACCAACCACACCCTCACCACTGGCAACGCCGTCAAGGAGACAGTCTACTGACCCGCCCCCTGATTCCTCCTCCTGGCCACCATGGCAACCAGGCGCCCTTGACGACAGTCGTGTGTGACTATGAGCTCAAATGTGTGTGTGGGGGGAGGAGGGGGTGAGTGAGGGGAGGGAAAGACAGAGAGAGAGGGTGGGGAGGAAGGGGGGAGGGAGAGACAGAGAGGGTGGGGAGGAGGGGGGGGAGTGGGGGAGAGAGAGGCTAAGGGGAGTGTGAGGGGAGATGGCTTTAATTTCTATGAACATTTCCACCCACTATCAATGAATGTTCTGCCAGGAGGTGAGGGGGGGGTGGGGGTCAGGACAGGAGGGTTGTGGGGTCGTAGGGACATGTGGGGACATGTGTCAGGACGGAGGGTGGTGGGGTCGTAGGGTCATGTGGGGACATGTGTCAGGACGGAGGGTTGTGGGGTCGTAGGGTCATGTGGGGACATGTGTCAGGACGGAGGGTTGTGGGGTCGTGGGGACATGTGTCAGGACGGAGGGTTGTGGGGTCGTGGGGACATGTGGGGACATGTGTCAGGACAGGAGGGTTGTGGGGTCGTGGGGACATGTGGGGACATGTGTCAGGACAGGAGGGTTGTGGGGTCATGTGGGGACATGTGTCAGGACGGAGGGTTGTGGGGTCGTAGGGTCATGTGGGGACATGTGTCAGGACGGAGGGTTGTGGGGTCGTAGGGACATGTGGGGACATGTGTCAGGACAGGAGGGTTGTGGGGTCGTGGGGACATGTGGGGACATGTGTCAGGACAGGAGGGTTGTGGGGTCGTGGGGACATGTGGGGACATGTGTCAGGACGGAGGGTTGTGGGGTCGTGGGGACATGTGGGGACATGTGTCAGGACGGAGGGTTGTGGGGTCGTAGGGTCATGTGGGGACATGTGTCAGGACGGAGGGTTGTGGGGTCGTAGGGTCATGTGGGGACTGTGTGACTTGGTTGGAGTCCAACATGACAGGTGCATACAGACAAAAAGAATGGTGTTAATACTGCAGGGAGGGAGGAGGAAGGAAGGACTAAAGTTAGTGAAGGAAACAAAATATAGAATGCAAGAAAGAAAAACTGAATGTATTCAGATGTACATATTGTATACATGTTACTGTTTACTGTAGATTTTTACTGTTTAAATTCAGACCACATCTTCCTGAGACCCTGTCTGTCTCTACCAGTCTCTCTACCTGGATCACACCTGTCTCTCTCTACTGTCTCTCTCTCTCTCTCTACCTGTCTCTCTCTACCTGTCTCTCTCTCTCTCTACCTGTCTCTCTCTACCTGTCTCTCTCTCTACCTGTCTCTCTCTACCTGTCTCTCTCTCTCTCTCTACCTGTCTCTCTCTCTCTCTACCTGTCTCTCTCTACCTGTCTCTCTCTACCTGTCTCTCTCTCTCTACCTGTCTCTCTCTACCTGTCTCTCTCTCTCTCTACCTGTCTCTCTCTCTCTCTACTCTCTCTCTCTACCTGTCTCTCTCTACCTGTCTCTCTCTCTCTCTACCTGTCTCTCTCTACCTGTCTCTCTCTCTCTACTGTCTCTCTCTACCTGTCTCTCTCTCTCTCTACCTGTCTCTCTCTCTCTCTCTACCTGTCTCTCTCTACTGTCTCTCTCTCTCTCTACCTGTCTCTCTCTACCTGTCTCTCTCTACCTGTCTCTCTCTCTCTATACCTGTCTCTCTCTACCTGTCTCTCTCTCTCTCTACCTGTCTCTCTCTACCTGTCTCTCTCTCTCTCTACCTCTCTCTCTCTCTCTCTCTACCTGTCTCTCTCTACCTGTCTCTCTCTCTACCTGGTCGGAAAAATAATAATAAACAAGACAGGTTTTTAATAAAATGTAAAATGTTTCTGGGCTGAATGAAATTCACCATAACAACCAGATAATCTGTGGAGCAGCTGCTGTAATGACCCAGGGAGTGAAGCAGGGAGACCCGCCCAGCAGTACATCATGTTGTGGCGTGTTACTGTGCTTCTCATAGAGCTGTGGCCTGTGCTGAAAGCCTTTGATGTAATATATGTTGTCGTCTTGGTTACAATGTTTCTGTTTGTGTTCTGACTGCTGTGAACACAGAGGGCAGACATGAGTGTTCAACACTGCAGTGTACATCAATAAAAGAGTCTATACTAGAACCTTCTCTGTAGTTCAGGCTTTCATTCTGCTCACACACACACACACTCTCTCTCTCTCTCTCTTTCTCTCTCTCTCTCTCTTACACACACACTCTCTCACACACACACACACACACACACACACTCTCACACACACACTCTTTCACACACACACACACACACACACTCTCTCTCTCTCTCTCTCTCTCTCTCACACACACACACTCACACACACACACACACACCACTCTCTCTCGCTCTCTCACACACACACTCTCACAAACAGTCACACACACACCACACACACTCTCTCACACACACACACAGTCACACACAGACACAGACACACTACTTAGAGCAGACGTGTGTGCCCTTTCAGAGGGCCACCCTGCAGGATTAGCACCTGAAGGCTTGATAAAGGACCTGTCAATCAGGACAAACACAACACTACACACTACACACCACACACACACGCACCACACCCCCGCACGTCTACAGGTGTGTGTATGTGGTGTGAGCGTGGCCAATGTACCCACACAAGGAGTAGAGGAGAGGAGGGAGAGGAGTGGTGAAGAGAGGAGGAGTGGTAAGTAGAGAAGTGGTGAGGAGAAGTGGTAAGGAGAGAGGAGTGGTGAGGAGAGGAGGAGTGGTGAGGAAGGGGAGTGGTGAGGAGGGGGAAGGAGGAGCGAGAGAGGAGAGGCAGGAGTGGAGAGGAGTGCAGGACGGCGTCGGTGAGGAGAGAGAGGGGTGAGGAGAGGAGGAGTGCGTGAGGAGAGGAGGAGTGGTGTGAAGAGAGAGAGAGAGTGGTAAGGAAGGGGGAAGGAGGAGAGAGGAGAGGAGAGGGAGGAGGGGAGAGGAGAGGAGGAGGGTGAAGAGAGGAGGAGAGCGAGGAGAGGGAGAGAGGAGAGGAGAGTGAGTGAGGAGGTGAGGAGAGGAGGAAGGATGGTGAGGAAGGGGGAAGGGAGCGAGCGGAGAGGAGCAGGAGGAGTGGAGAGGAGAGGAGAGTGTGAGGAGAGGAGGAGTGGTGAGTGGTGTGAGGAAGGGGGAAGGGAGGAGCGAGCGAGAGGAGAGGAGGAGTGGTGAGGAGAGGCGGAGTGGTCAGGAGAGGAGGAGTAGAGGGACGGAGAGGAGGAGTGTAAGGCGAAGAGGAGTGGTGAGAGAGCGGAGGAGCTGTGAGGAGATGCGGAGGAGTGTGAGGAGAGGAGGAGTGGTTGATGAGTCCGAGCGAGAGGAGGAGTGGTGAGGAGAGAGAGGAGTGGTGAGGAGAGAGGCGGAGTGTGAGGAGAGAGGAGGAGTGGTGAGGAGAGGAGGAGTGGTGAGGAGAGAGGGTGAGGAGTGGTGAGGAGAGGAGGAGTGGTGAGTGGTGAGGAGAGGAGGAGTGGTGAGGGAGGCGGAGTGGTGAGGAAGCAGAAGGGAGGAGAGAGAGGAGGCGGAGGATTACAACTCCAGTCAACGTCAGACAATCAGACATGGAGGTGTTTGAGAGTCAGATCACCAGGCAGGCGATAGAGCAGATGGTCAGAAGAGGTTGTGGGGACGTCTCAAACTAGCAACACGTCTGGATCCTCTCTGAGGTTGACAGCATCTCTTACATTTTCATTTCTGCTCTGCAGGGTTTCATGGTCAAATCCCCCCTGCAGCAGGGAACTCTTGGGTAAGCAGGCGGGAAAATACCCCCGAACAAGCGGCGGATGGCGACAGAAGGAGGGAAGAGAGCGGGAGGAAGAGAGGGAGGAAGGAGAGGGAGGAGAGAGGCAGGAAGAGAGGGAGGAAGGAGGGAGGACGAGAGGGCGGACCGAGAAGGGAGGAAGAGAGAGGGCAGAGAGAGAGAGGTGAAGGGGAGAGAGGGGGAAAGAGAGGGAGGAGAGAGGGAGGAAAGGGAGGGAGGAAACGAGAGGGAGGAGATGAAGGGAGGAGAGAGTGCGGAAGAGACGGGAGGAGAAGAGCGGAGGAGATCGACGGGAGGGAAGCGAGGGAGGAAGAGGGGACGGACCGAGAGGGAGGAAGAGAGGGGGAGAGAGGGAGGAGGAAAGAGAGTAGGGAGGAAGGAGAGGGAGGAGAGAGCGGGAGGGAAGAGAGGGAGGAATCGACAAGAGATGGGAGGGATAAGAGAGGGAGGAAGAGAGGGGAGGACGAGAGGAGGAGAGAAGGGAAGGAGAGAAGGGAGGGGAGGAGAGGGAGGAAGATGAGAGGGACAGAGAGAGGGAGGAGGAGCGGAGGGAGGAAGAGAGGGAAGAAGTGAGGGAGGGAGATGGGAGGAGAGAGGGAGGAAGAGAGAGGAGGATGAGACGGGAGGAAGAGAGGGGAGGAGAGAGGGAGGAAGAGAGGGAAGAGAGAGGGAGGGAAGAGAAAGAGCGGGAGGAGGATGAGGGAGGAGGAGGTGAAGAGAGAGGGAGGGAAGCAGAGGGAGGAGAGAGGGAGGAGAGAGGGAGGAAGAGAGGGAGGAAGATGAGGGAGGAAGAGAGGAGGATGACGAGGGAGGAGGAGAGGGAGGAGAGGGAGGAAGAGAGGGAGGAGGAGAGGGGACAGAAGGAAGGGGAGGAAGAGAGGGAGGAGAGAGGGAGGAAGAGAGAGGGGAGGCAAGGAAGAGAGGGAGTGAGACGAGGGGGAAGAGAGGGAGGAGAGAGGAGAGAGGGAGGAAGAGAGGGCGGAAGATGAGGGCGGAGCGCTGGAGGAAGGGAGAGAGAGGAGGAGCGCGGGCGGAGGCGGGAGGAGCGAGGGAGGCTGGGGAGGACAGAGCGAGGGAAGCGAGGCGGGCGGAGAAGGGAGGAAGAGGCGGCCCGAGGATGGGAGGAGAGAGGGAGGAGGAGGGAGGCGCGCGGGGAGGAGAGCGGGAGGAAAGAAAGAGAGAGG